>PVIR01003202.1:0-91937 GCA_004026965.1 Petromus typicus
GCAGAGGCCAAGGGCTGGGCAGGAGAGGGCAGACGCAGACCCAGCTTCCCTTCCTTTCTTAGGGGCCCTAACATATGGGTAACCATATAAACCCGTCTCCAAAGCTGTCTTTTCCTGGGCAGATTGCAAAGGATTTTGCATTTCACTGTCGCCCGTTGCTCACACACTCTTGGGGAAGCAGGGGGTGGAAAGACTCCAGGAAAGAGAGCAGGCGTCACAGGGCTGACTGACACTCACATGCGTGCGTACACACACACACACACACACACACACACACTCCCAGCTCCGAGGGGCTCGATCTTTCCTCCACCGCAGCCGTGGCTTGGCAAGGCGGGCAAACCCTCTCAGGCTCTGAATTATGCGAAGAAGAAGCAGCAAAGAGGAAAACCACCCCCCTTTGTCACTAATAAATGCTTTTCAGAGCATCTTGCACATCAGGCAGGGGAGAAGGGGGTGTGCCTTGGGGGGGCAGGAAGAGGGGCGTGAGGGATGAGGAGGTGGAGGAAGGAATTAAAAAAAAGATGCTCTGTGTGTGCACGTGAGTTCGTGCATGTGTTTGCATGTGTGTGCGTGTTCATGTGTGTGCATGCATGTGTTCATGTGTGTGTGCGTGTGTGTGTGTGTGTGTGTGTGTGTGTGTGTGTGTGTCTGCTGTCTCCAACTCACTGGGAGGAAGACCTAAGCGGATTCCCTCAGCTCGGGGCTCTGCCCATCTTCATTGCGCCCCAGGAGCCTGCGGCAGTTTCGGGGCGGGTGAGATGGGGCTGGTGTGGCTGTGAGGTACACAGTGAGATGGTGCTGGGGAAGCTCTTGGCACAGTGGAGGCTGGCATAGAGTAAGTGCTCAAGAAAGAGCAAGCGAGAGAAGACTGTTGTGGGAAAAATGCTGGTGACACCGAAGGCCAGGCAGGGGTCCCAGGGAGGCGAGGCTGGAGCCCAGCCCTCGAGCCTGACCCTTTCCTGTCCTGGACAGCATCCCCTGCCTGAACCATTTCAAAGTTGAGCACCAGGTTTCTGCGGTGTTGATCTCAGAACACTGCTTTCTCAATTACCATGGCAACTGGGGAAAATCAGGAAGCCAGGGAAGGGAAGCTGCTCCTCCACCGGGCTGGCAGTTCACCTGCTCCGAACGGACCCGAGCTGTACCTGCCTGTATTGGGGTCGGGGCACAAGAGGCTCTGGCAGAGCATTGCCAGCCTGGAACTCAGCCTTCTGTGACTGACAAGAGAGGTTCTGGTACGGAAGGCCCAGGCTGAGACGGTGGGGTCAGCACGAGGCCGGCTGTGCCCTTGGAAGGCAGAGGTGGCCTCGGTTTGGAGTGAGGGGGATGGAAACCCTGTGGCCCTAATTTTGTCTATGTCTGGGTGCAGCGGTTGTGTTGTTCTTGAGACAAGGATCTAGGGCCTTGGAGCCGTGTGTGTGTGTGTGTGTGTGTGTGTGTGTGTGTGTGTGTACCAACGAGACAGAGATTGTGGGCAGAGACAGTCAGATGGAAATCAGAAACACACAGAGATGGAGAAATTGGCAGAGAGACAGAGATACGAAGACAGAGGGAGGAGATTTCCGTTCTCACTCTGCTACCTTCGCAGGAGGATTAAGTGGAACTCGCAACAATACGAGTTGTAATAGTGGAGCAGTGACTGTTTGCTACCAAACTCTTCCCATTTCGCCAGTTTTGAGCCAAAACATTTTGCAGCAATAGCTCATTGAATTGTCACCAAAGTGGCAGGAGGTGGATGGTTCCCTTCCTTAGGTATATTTTACAGAGGGCAGGGCAGAAGCTCTGGGCATGAAGCAGCTTTCTCCATGGCACCCAGGTAATAGGGGGAGCAGAATTTAGGTCGTGGGGCACCAAAGCAGGGCTTGTCTGTCCCCACTCTGGCCTTGGGAAGGAGGAAGAGGAGCCATGTGGGAGAGATCATTCTGGGGGCGGGGCTTGGGGAGTGGCGCTTGGTGTGTGTGTGGGGGGACCCTCTGCACTAGTGCTGCTGTGTGTTCGTGGTCCCAGACAGAGACTTCCGTCATGAAGCAGGGAGCCCTGGGTATTGCATGGTGACCGTTTCCCAAATGCTCATCGGCCATTGATGGCTTGAGACTGCTCTGGGCATTTTTGTTGATTCCTCCAGAAGTCCTTGGTGTTTGGGGAGGTGACAGTGATGCCACCCTTCTCTGGCACGCTTGCAGGTTTAAGCCAGCTCAGGCATGTCCTGGCATACGCATAGTGCAGACAGACGCCTCCTAAACGGTCACTATGATGACAAGTGCTCTGGCGTCCCTTCTCTGGGCCACTGCACCGCCATCCTTGTGTGGCTGGTGAGCAGGTAAACAAGTTGTCCCCTCTGCCCCTGCCTGGGAGGGTGACCGGGGACCAGCGGGGGCCCCCTGGTGGACTCGAGGGGATGGAGCAGGTTCATTGCCAATGTGGCAGCCATGGAGGGGGTAATACATTATCCAGGGCTAATGAAAACATAATTATCTTCTTTTGGCTGCAGAGAAGGGCTAATTTAATAGGCCACGATCGAAAGGCATCTGCTGAATTCACCCAGCAGTGAAAGCACTTGAAGTCCTCTGTCGGGGGAGAGTTAGAGTGCTGCCAGTCAGGCCTACCGCTGTGTCCAAGCAACTCCAGCCCAGGACAGGAATGGGGGAGGGGACCGAAGAGCCGCAGGCAGCTTGGGGGAGGGGGGAGGGCGGGGATCTGCGGGCACACAGACCTGGGCTGCTTTCCTGCTGTGAGCTCTAGAGCTATTCCTGTGCCTCTCTGAGCCTCGAACTTCTCATCTGTAGCATGGGGGTTAATTCTGCCTGGTGCATCTTAACCGGGGGATAGAGGTAGGATCCCAGCACACTCTAAGTGGGTAGCGCAATTTTCAGCCCCTCGTTTGCTGGGCTGTCTCCACCCTGCCTTCAGGTCTTGGCAAAGGTCAGCCCCTCTTTGGGGAAGCCCCTGCCTTGAACCTGCTGGGGTCACTTATGCATTCGATATTATCCTGGGACGTCCTCCTTTGTCAATGTGAGCCCGTGGTTCCCTGGACAAGTGGATCAGAATCCCCAGAACCGGTTCTGGGCCGCACCCCAGACCTAAGGACCTAGACGCTCAGGGTGGGGCCCAGGATGACGATGGCACACTCAAGTGTGAGAACTTAGTTTCTAAATGCAAACCAGACAAGTGTTCGCTTGAATTAGCTGAGTGTTCGGCTCGGGGCAGCTCTGGGGCCTTTATTAGGTCCACGTGTGACAAATCCTCTCAGCCTCACTTTTTCCATCACTCGTCAACCCCATCATCTACTTTGTCACCTGGAAAAGCCCCTTGCTCTGCTCTGCTGTTCAGAAACAGATACTCGCAGGAGTGTGGAGGCCCAGGGGTGCTCCTGGATCACCCTGCTGGTCCATGGGAATCTCTTCTCTCCCAGAAGCAGCCTCACCCCCCCTCCCGAGCTTCTGACGCTGGCAGGAGTGTAGCGCTTGTGCCCCTGCCTGTTGCGTGGCTGGGGAAGTCGTCCAGACATGCTCATGAGAAGCATCATACCCAGCCCTGGCCTTTGCAGCTCAAGCAAGGAAGGACAGCTGTCACCAGCCCTGCACTGTGCACAGGAGGCTGTGCCCAGGAGGGCTCAGAGAATTATCCAAGGGCGGCAGGACTCTGGCTGGGAAGCTCAGCAAGGAGCCCTTGAAGACTTAAATTAGGCATGGGAAGGAATATTCCTCTGTGGGCAGGGACACGTGTTTTTCATGTCTGGCTGTGCCACTAGACCTGAGCGTGAGCGTACACCTTGGGATCCCTGGGTTGCCCACTCCTTGGTTTGGATGCAAAGTCCAGCACAAGTGACTTGTTAAAGAGGCCTGAGGTGTTGTAAAGCTTAAGAGAAATGGAACCAGACTATCAAAAATGAAGGAGTTTCTTGCCTGAGAAGCCGGCATTGCGCAGCCTGCCCGGTACAGAGACAGCTCCCCAAATGACCGACAGATGGCGCTAAACCTTCACCTTAGCTGTTCAGCTCTCCGAGACCGGCCAGGTGAGACTGTGGATTCCTATCCAATGCTGAGCCTTTGGGATGGACCCTGGAGCCCCATTGAGCGGGATGACTTGAGCGGGAGAAGAATGTCATCAGGATGAGGACCCTGATCAAGGAAATGGACTTTACTTGTCCTGTTTGAGTGCAAAGAGGTGTCACTGTAGGATGATTCAGTGATAGGTAAATAAGAATGTCCTGTAAATTGAGAGGTTGGACTGGAGCATCGCTTTGGGCTGTGCAGCACTGAAATGCTGTGGGCCCCAAGCTGCCTTCCACTCAGAGGGCTCTGCTTGTGGCCCACGTGTCTGACTCCCTAGCTTAGCTCTCATGCAGAGCTCCTGGCTGGGGAGTCCCGCACGGTCCATTCCTCAGACAGCCTCTTTCTGGGGGGGCCACACGCTTGGCATTGCACCAGGGCCTGGACAGCTGAGACTACAGATGGGATTCTGGCTCCTGGAGTCTCAGGATAATGGGGAAGTCAGAGAAGCTCATGACACTGTGCGGTCCACACTGCCCGAAACCCTGGGAAAGATCCTGCTGCCTCACCCTACATTTTAAAGCTTTAATGAGAGAACACACTTTTTTATTTTTTCTCCCAGCCTGACAGCCCTGAGCTCTGCTAGCTTCATAAGCTCTGACATTTGATTTATTCAAACAGACACTTGAGCAAACTGTCTTATACTCTTCTCTAATTGTGCGGAAGAGCAGAGGGCGCAAGGAGGTGGGGTGATTTAAAAGCTGCAGAGTCAGTTCTGGGCTCTGCAACTTCCTAGCTGTGTGACCTTAAGCAAGTTCATTACCCTCTCTGAGCTGCAGCATTCTCATGTGTCAAAGCTGGGGATAATGAAAGTCTACTTGGTAGGACTGTGCTGATTTAATGAGATAATGCATGTAAAACTCTCCCCATTGTCTGATACATAGTAGCTGTTCCACCATGGTAATGCCGCTTGGGTGACATTTGTTAATTTGTATGGGGCTTTTGTTTCTGTTTTGAGCTATAGGAGCCAGATCTGAAACTATGGTGATGTTCTCCAATATATCTAGTGGGTCTCTAGCCCATCCCAGCCATTCAATAATGCAATTCAAACGTGTCAGGAGATAGAAGTTTCTCTACACTAGTGCTTCTCAAAGTGCAGCTCCCAGATCACTCGAAACTCATTACAAATCCCAGTGCTCAGGACCGTCCTAACCTGCCGATCGGCAACCCTAGGGCACAGCCTGATCATCTGGGTTTTAAGAAGCCTCTAGTTGGGCTGGAGAGTTAGCTCAGTGGTTCCAGCGCCTGTTTGCAAGCGCAAGGACCCAGGTTCGATCCTTGGTAACCATATACAATACTGGGTGTGGAGACTCAGCCCAGCAGGAACCAGTACCACATACCACAGTGCCGGGTGTGGTGGCTCACGCCTGTAATCCCAACACTTGGGAGGCAGAGGCAGGAAGATTGCTGTGATGTGAGTTTAAGGCTGAGCTCAGTGCCAGCCTGAACTACAAAGTGAGACCCTGTCTCAAAAAACCTAAAAAAAAAAAAAGCCTCCAGTGATTTTGATGGACCTTTGAGCTTGGGAGTCATTTTCTCTACACCAGTGGGGGATTTAAAACATATTTAAATTTCCAAGGGGGATTGTACATAGAAACTAATAGTCAAATAGATGAAATGGGGCCCGTGGAGAAATTATGGGGGAGAGGGGGCCCTGTTGCACTTTGGACTTGTAGGAACACAGTTTAAAAAGCCTTGCACTGCAATATTCTAACCCTGCTACTCTTTGGCGGCCTACCTAGCCAGCAACTCAACTGCTCCACCAGTAATCCACCATAATCCCATCATCTGTCTGCCGATCCACCCATCCGCCCATCCATCCACTTACTCACTTGTCAGCTTGGCCATCCATTTACCCATCCCCTTGGTCCCCCACGCGCTGGCCCATCTATCCACCCATCCATCCATTTTCCATCCACCATCCATCCACCCACCAAACCATCCATCTCCGTCTGTCTGGAGACCATATGACCCTGGAGTTTGCATGTTGCCAGCAGGGTCATTGGCTGCCTTTTCTCCAAATTATCTTTCTGAAGACGACTGTACAGAGAAGACTCAGAGAACAAAAATATTGCATCTGTACAGAAGAACGGGCGGCAAGCTTGCTCTCCAGCCAGATACCGATATCGTCTGGTTTTTCCATTAGACAAGATTCACTTTCCCTAAGTTTGGGATTTCTCTCCTATAATCCAGCTGGTGTCACCCAGTCCTCTTTGGGTTGCCCTGTGGACCTGCTGAACTGGCACACATGCTGACAGCCTGGTTAATACTATTGCTGCGAATAATGAAATCCCATGTCTCTGACCCAGGAATCTCGTGTCTTCTGCACACACCCATCAGGCTGGCTGGTCACAGGGGGGAGCTGCCAAGTGGGGTGGAGCTTCCATCCTACCATGTTTCCGACAATGCGCACCCCCCCTCCACCCATCCATCCTTGGTCCTGAGTGTCAGCTGCGTCAAGCCTCCTCCTACAAACTGTCCTGGCTAGAGCACTCCCAGGTGAGTATATGGAGAGGGAAGTGGAAGACTTGGGAGCAATGACACAGAGTATTGATACATCACTCAGTGGCCATGCTGGGTTCAAGCCTCTTTAGACAGAGTGTGTACCATTCCCGGCTAATATCTGAGTTAAAAATTAAAAACAAACAAACAAACCAGTCCTTAGGATTGAACCTGGGCCTCAAGCATGTTAGGCAAAGAGTTTACCACTGAACTACATTCTCATCTCTGAAACAGACACCTGCAATATAAAAACAAAACCCTAAGTTTTCTAAGTAGAGCACCCTAGGTAGAGACTGTTCTAAGTACTTTAAGAAGCCCTGGTGCCTTTCTGAGGTGATACTGTGGGAGAGATACCAGAAATCAGTTAGGTCCCCAACTCACACAGCTCTTGGGCCAATGAACATCCAGAGAGGGAGGTACTATTGATATTTGATCAAGACTGGTACAAAAATGGCAGGCATCCACAAGGGCTATCTGAGGTCTCAGGAAATCACAGGCGTGGGCAAAACAAGCCGTGTAATAGATCGTGCAATAAGTCCCAAGCCTAAGAAGTGGCCGAGGCTGGCAAGAGCTAATACTTCCTATCCACTGACCCTGCTTGAGGCACAAGCTCAGGCCTTAGACAGGCCAGGCCATCCAGCCTCCCAGTGACCTTCTTAGGTTGTTCTGCTAATAACCCTATCTTTCATGGGAGGAAATGGAGTCTGGGAGAAGATGAGGTCATTGCTCAGGGTCATGCAATGACCTTGCTCAGGGCATTCAGGGTGATAATGTCACACGGTGATGGACACAGGGGCACGGAAGGCATGACCACCCAGCCAGGGCACACATGTTATCCCTACCCATAGGGTTGTGGCTTCTGAGCGGGGGCCTGGAGGGTAATTGGAGCTGGCCCAGAGAAGTTGGGCAGGGAGAGGGGAGGGCAGCTCAGTCCAGTAATGTGCAAAGAACAGGAAGGGATGGCATATCCAGGGACTCCTGAGGGCTTCGATACTGCTGCAGGTGGAACTGATTCTTTGCCTAACGTTTTGTGTGGCTCCGGGCTGGACTGAATGGAAGCCATGTTCCGGAGTCATGGTTTAGCTCTGGGCTGCCATGTTCCTTCCCCTGGAAATGCTGCGTTTAGGCTATGAAAATCTAGGTCACTTTCAGTCTTTTTTTGGGGGGGGGCAAAGTTGTCCTTGTGTATGTTTGTGTCTGCAAAAGGGAAGCTCCCAGGGGTCAGTGACTGGGCCACCATCACCCTGACAGCCAAGTGGGCTTTACATCAGCTTGGGGGCTGATCTGAACTCCTGGAGGTCTGGGGCTCTGCTGTCAATAGCTGTGGAGGACTGGGCGGATCTGACAACCTTGATGTGGGGTGGTGGGATCTGAAGCCCTCATCTCCCCACCCCGGGCTGCGATCCTCTATCCTGCCCACCCTTAGGACCCTGAGCCACAGTTTACAGTATTAAGCAACTGCCTTATGTATGTGGTCCCCAAGACTCTGTCTGTGCCCTTAGTCCCCAGACTGCTCTACTGCACCCCAATATTTCATTCTCTGTGACCACCATCTTGCTCACCTGGGACAGCTGTAACAGGCTCCCTGGCTCCTGTAATCCTTTCTCTCTACCCAAGTCAGAGAGCTCTTTGTAAGATGCTTCTGTGACCAGGCCACCTCCTGAGCTTGAAGCAAAGTTGCCAATGTCCTCTGGATGAGGCCCAGTTCTTGGGCAGCCCTTGGCTCACTGGATCCTCCTACCCACAGATGTTGGCTAAATGCCAATAACGGCCCTGGTGAAGTATGATGGAGCAGCAGTTTCTCAGAGGACTTCCTTTTATTTTCTTACTGGTAGCAGGGATTCTGGGGAGGGTATCTCTCATTATTATGGGTCCAGCATCAGCAGTCCTTTCTTCATAGCTGTACCCTCATTCTCTATGGAGAACTCCCTCTCACATTCACGTGAAGTCTTGGGACTCTGTCTCCTGTCCCTGAGGTCAACTGTCCAGCTTCATCTAAAAATCTTAGAGCTACACTGAATCACTCCTCGGTATTCCTTTTTTTTTTTTTGCCAGACTTTTGCTAAAATCAGTTTGTGGTGATTGAAACCAAAGAGGCTAATAGATAGGAACCTCTGTCGTCTCCCGGCCTGAGGGAGCATGGGCTGGCATCTGCTTGCCCCGCCCCTCCTCCACCTGCTTCTGCAGGCCGCCTGGCACCCACGGAGGCTGACCCGAGCAGTGACCTCCGTTTCTTTTGGATTTAGTCGGTAGAAGGCATCAGTGAGACAGTGGGGTGGAGACGGGAGTGAGGCTGGCTTCCTCCTGGGTCCCTGGCTGGGTGCAGGGCAGTGTCCCACAGCTCCCCCTCCCAGCCTTGTGGGCTGCTCTCTCCTCTGGCTTTTTGAGGTGCCCCATGGTCCTGGCTGTTATACTATTTCTCAGTGCAGTGATAGTAAACTTTTTAGCTGAGTTCCCAAACAGCAAGCCAAACCCACTTATTTCTCCCAGCGTGCCAACACTGCAGTTAGACCTGAGTATCTAGCGCCTGCATGCTGATAGAGGGCTGTGTGCCCACTGTGGCATGCGTGCCATAGGTCTGCCCCCACTGCAGTGGAGTCCTAGGATGGCTCCTGGTTTCACCACTTGAACCGATCATCAGATTGTATTTGACATCTGAATAAACTTTTACTGTGTTGAGCCATCGAGATCACAGGGCCAACCTGTTGTAGCTAGTACCATCCCACCTCAGCCAAATGATGGCTAGATCAACCAGGAGAGGGAACCAGCAGGCCTCGGTGGTCAATTCGCCATTGTGGGTGAGCAAAACGAAGGTCAACAATAACTTTTTGGTACCCTGTTAAGGTGTCTAATTATTATGTCTATTATTATTATCATTATTATTTTTTATTATTATTATTATTATTATTATTGTAACAGGCATTTGCCTTTGAAGGGAAACTAGAAGAAAGGTAAATCGGACCCACTCTTCATAAGAAATAAAATTTTCAGTCTTTGCATTAGAACAGAATAGCATCATGGCGTAACAAAGAACCCACAGCCCAAAGTGGTTACAGCCCTGCTCTGGGCCAGGTACCCACGCCACTGTCTCCCACTCTCCCAGTGATCTCGAGGGCTGCATGGAAGCCTTGTTTTCTATGTGAATCCCCCTGAGAAGGGAAAAGGATCCTCCTCTTCGTGTCAGCTGCAGCGAACGAGTGTGGAAGGAGCGCATACGTTTGTATACCTACCAGGTGTCTGGTAGCTTTCATAAAAGGAAAGTTCTATTGAATTGCTATTTTCCCATAAAATGAATCCTTCCTCCTTTTAGTCAATCATCTTGAATCTTCATCATCTGACCCATAAAACATGCAACTGAACGAACAAGCTCGGAAAGACTGTTTGTAAGTGTCCAGGTTTCTAGGGCTTGTCTGACGAGTCAGAGCTATTCCAACCTTGACTTTTTAATAACTTCGGTGGTGGTTCTTGCTCACTAACTTTCTACTAGAGTTTCTGCCAAGCAGGTGACACGCATTATCTTCTTTAATCCAGTCATCACTTCACAAACACAAGGCCATTATTTCTAAGTGTCTCACTATGATCTCTGTCAAGTGTCACTGCCAGTGTTACATTTTGGAGGCTCATTTCCTTAGGCTCAGAAAAGGAAAACATAAACAAGGAGGGGACAAAATTCCTCCCCACTGCATAGAGCACCTTGTCCCGGGGGCTTGGTGAACAGTTATGGGTTTTAAGAGTTCTTCTCTGTCCACTCCAACTCTGTTTTATGCCATACACTATCTAGTCACTTCTCTTTCCACCAGCAAGCACGTACGTTTTCTCCTTGTTGTATAACACATACAAAAAAAAAGCTTTTCTTTTGTTTCAAAAGGAAAGGGAAAAGCACATCTAAGATTCTGCTTGAGCGACTGCAGAGATAAAGTTAATGTTTACAGAGAGGGAAGGTGTCAGAGAGTTCTTCATTTGTGGGAGGAGAGAGTTGAGTTTAGAGTGTAGTTGTCTGTGCGGAGTGCGAGGGTTCAGAATGAGCCTTTCAAACAGAAAGTAAGACATAAGGATGCAGAAGAGGTCTGTGCCGGGAATGTGGCTGGGGGTGCATAGTCTCACAGAAGCATCGAAAGTGCACATTAGGTACCACGGACTCTTTCAATGGGGAGCTGAATCATCTCCTTCCTCACTTCCCCTCAGCCTTTGGGAGTGGGCGGGTACCAATCACCCTGGAGTGGAAAGTCGGCCAGCCCTGCAGCTAGCTGAAGAGCCATGCATTCCTTCTTCCGCGCTTATCTGCCCATTGAAGAGCCTCTCTGAGCTCAGAGGAGCTGGAGAATCACGCTATTCACAGGCTGAATGAAGGTAATTCTGACGATGCTTCAGACCGTCTTCCTGCTGCATTGGGCAAAACGCACATTCATCTTCCATGCAGTGAAAACCACTTAAATATCTGCCTTTTATTCCTTCCACCAGCTTCATCTAATGGCTGGGTTTGAAATCAGTGTTTAAAAAGGCGAGACTGGGCTTCACCTGCATCTGGGCAGGGACCCCTTCTCTCTCACCAGTCTATCTCTAGGGCTTTTACCTCAGGAGGGTTTGGAGGGGCTGCTGCCAAAGGTGATCTGGGAGCCTGCTCAGTTCAGGGTAGACCCCTAGCAAAGCTGACATCATCATTCAGAGGCCTCTCACTCCAGAATGTTAAGTTCAAATGAATCAGAGAAAATGGGCCACAGAAGGACCTTGGAGAAGTGATGAGCACAAGTCATGTAGAAAGAGCCGGGCCCAACACAGCACCGGGTGATGGTGCCACGGGACCGTAAATCCAGAAGTACTGGGTCTGGATTTCATCGGACACTTGAGGGGTCAATGCTGACAAGTAACTGCACTTGAAAAAGTATCCTGCGGGGCAAAGGACATGTACGTGGTGCCTATGTTACCCAGCCTTAAACGCAGATCTGTTCAGAGAGGAGCATTGTGAGCTGCAATTCGTGGTTCTTTACATCTCCCCTGTAGTAAGGCAAACCTTTCAAATTTTTCAACAAGTGAGGGGAAAAAGAAAGATAAGTTGTGATTGAGAGAGAGTTAGCGTGACAGAGGAGACCAGTGGCTATCTGTCCACCGCCGGAGTCCAGGGAGGAGCAGCTGCATGTGGCAGGTCCACAAAAAAAGTATCATTGAATAAGGTGAAGAAAGAACAGAAATGGGTAAAACAAGAGATAGCAGGACCAGAGGGCCCAGTCTGGCTGCTTCAGGGGGTGAGAGACTGGACCCTGAGTCTCACCCCACATGTTAATTTTGTCCCATCTAAATTGTCACTAAAAGTGGACACCTGTGGGAGGCTGGTGCTGTGTATAATCATCCCCAGAAGAATGCGAAGTTGGCATAACCGAACTCTGTGTGTCTGACTTGGCATTTTATTTACCTTCTTTCTCTCCCTATGCAATTCTCTCCAAGTTTTCAGCTTTACTACAGATGAAATTACCATTGGTTCCCAGACAACAAGAGCAATTATATTCTCATTTAATAAACAGCTACTACATGCCGGACTCTGTCCTAAAATTTGTAAAGGATTTTAGTAATGTTTTAGACAACTGTCCTATTATAACAGATTGCAAGTTCTACTCCCCTGACCATGTGGTCATAAGGTGAGTAAAGCCTGGCCAATCAGAGTACCTTATACCCATCTTGCAAAATGATTAGCCTAAAAGGTGTGCATGTGACTCAGGCAGGGCCAATCATGGGCTAATACACCGTTACTAGGTAAAGGAAGCAATCTTTCTGTCGGGGCTGCTAAGGTGAAGCTGGGGATGGCCTTGTTCCTGCCTTGGGGAGAGGCTCATCTGCTGGGGGAGTGACTGAGATCTCTAACTCTCAAAAGAAGAGGACACTTGCCTTCTGTGGGTTTCTACCACTTAACAATCAAAAGAAGCGTAAATGCCATGGCCCTTTATATATACATGGCACCTAAACTCTCTCAACAACCATGAGAACGTTAGGTATCCTTCTTTTTATATGATGTGATCAAAATATAAGGTAAATATTTAAATTAAACTTTTTTATTACAGTAAAAGACATACTGCCCTTAATGTCCTTCAAACACATATATTCTTGCCACTTTCTGAGGCAGTTCTGAAAATCCTCTTTTTGTGTGTCTATAAGAGGTCTGGTTAAAAAAAAATATGGTGTTGGCTGCTGCTGAGTGCTATCTGAAGAAAAGGCGGGGTGTAAAAATATTATGGTGTGTCCTCGCCCACCTCATTCACCAGACTGGAGGCCATGTGACTTCTGGCTCTCCCAGACTCGGATGAGTTTGAAAGGTAAATGTTTTGAGTCAATTTGGCACACGAGGCAACCATGACTACACAACTAGAGACACTCGCGCTGAAAAGCTGGGGTGAGTTTCAGAACCTTTTCAAAGCGGGACAACAGTGATGAGCTGCGTGTTCAAAATGAGGGGGAGAATTTCGAGGAGAATTAATGGCAATATGTCTTTTACTGCAACAAATGTAATGGGAAAAATTTAAACACTCACCCTATTTTTTCCATCACATCACACAGATGAGGAAACTGAAGTTCAGGAAAATCAAATGAATAGGCAAAGACCACACAGCTTGGAAGAAGAGGTTGCAGGACGGCTCTCAATGGCTCCATTTCCACTGTGTGGCTCGGCCTTTCCGGGGAACCCTACTTTCTGGCTTGAAGCTTATGTAACATTTGGCATTGTCAGTATAAGCTCCTATCAGGCAGGAATGTCTCCAACAAGAACTCCATCACTTCTGGCTCAGAAGGAGCTGCAGAGGTGAGCGGAAGTTCTCAGAAAGAACAGGAACTTGAATTGAAAGGCGTTCAGGGCCAGTTCTGTTTCTTTCTAGATGGGAAAGTCATTAATGTCTGTAGTTTCAAATTTCCTTATCTGTGCAAAGGCAATCCTACTTAGGATGATACCCACATTATAAGGTTGTTATGTCAATGAAAGGAGATAAAGTACAAGAAATTGTCTTAGAAATGTACATCTCTGCACAAATGAGGAATATTAATACTATTCCTCACCCGTTAAATCTCACCTCAGGTTCGGCTTCAATGGCCCCAGTACACAGGATTCATACTCCTGTAGGAGTTTCTGTCCAGCCTTGATAATTTGATTATTGCAAAGATATGTTTTCACGGGCCAAATTGAGATATTCCCCTCTTGCACTTGAGTTCATTGATTTCCTTCTCCCAGCATAGGCTGGCCCCATTCTGCCCTCCCTCCTTCTCTCCCTCTCTCTCTCTCTTTTTTTTTTTTTCATTTTATCCTCTGTAGTAAACCTTAGAGGTCATTAGAGAAGCAAGAAGACACAGTCCCACGTCCATGCTAGCGTCCACCCTCTGATCCAACCCGTTTTCTATACAGCACTGGAATGATTTTCTGAAAACCCAAGTATAACTCCCTTGCCTCCTTTACTTCAAATCCAAATGGCCACTCACTGCCTTCAAGACGGGGTCAGCTACAGTCCCCTCTCTGGTCCAGCCCCTGCCCACCTCTCCAGCCCCACCCCAACCCCCACCCCCACCCCGTGGGTCACTGTTGAGGAACGGGCTCAGTCTCCCCTCCCCCAGCCTTGCGCAGTGGTCCTCTTCAGGCCTGGGTACCTCTCCATCTGCTCTTACTTATCCTTCACATACCAGAGGGTGTGTTGCCTCTTCCAGGAAGCTCTCCGCCCTCCTTGCTGTGACGTATCCCTACTATCTTCCTGAGTTTCCAGCTCACCTCCAACCCAGTGGAGGAGCTCAACTGCTCTTGGCTTCCCAGTGGCCTGTTTGTCCTTATCTCTGTGTTATGTTCTTGACTGGTCCTCCAACACTCCACGAGTCTCAATACCAGGGACTGCGGAGGGCAGTGAGGCAGGGAGGGGGGGCAGCTAGAGAGACCAGTAGAATAAGTGTTATTTTCTTGCACAGCAGCGTGACTGTGGGTACCGTGGATACTGTTATGCACTGCGTGTTTCTAACCTGCTGGAAGACTAGCTTCACAAAGCTCTCACAAGGTGACAAACGCATGAGGCGATGGGCATGCTGATTATCCGATGTGATCATTCATGCACGTACATGGATCAGAGTATCACATTGCACACCATAAATGTATGCAACTATTCTGTACTGATTAAAAACAAAATCAAAAAAGGAAGCGGAGTTTTGAGTGAATAAATGCCACATCTCCTTCCAACCTGCCTTCCGTCTCCTGTCTTTGTCCCTCAGGGTCCTGCGGGTGACCGAGAGTTAGCAGCTCTCCACTGTGCTCTGGGGAGGGACCCCCATCGGCCAAAGTTCTAGCTTTCTACGGTAAAAGTCATCTGAGGAGACATTGCCCACTTCTAAGGGGGATCCTGAGATAGGAGGGGAAAGGTGTGTGTGTGTGTGTGTGTGTGTGTGTGTGTGTGTGTGTGTGTGTGTGTTCCTCACTGCATCTCTTTGCATAGGTCTCCAACTCATGCTTGTCGAAGAGCCACCGCCAAGGTCAGAGGCAGCCTGTAGGAGGCAGTGTGGCTCAGCAACTTCAGCATCTGACTTCTGGGTCAGAGTCCTGACTGCTGTTTCCAAGCTGGTTGCCCCAGGACAAATCACCGAAGGCACTCCTGCCTTAGTTTCCCCTTCTATAACACGGTCCTCATAATAAAAGTACTACCTTTTAAGGTTGGGTGGGCCTTTGTTGGCAGGAAGTCAGGGAATTGTTGGTGGCAGGGGTGGGTCGGGTAAGCCCTTGGTAAGTCTGACTGATTATCACTCAGCTATACTTCAAATCTTAAACGCTTCGGGTCCCAGCTCTGGGGCAGGGAGGGTCCCCAGCCCTTTCTGGGCCGCCCAGGCCTTGAGCTCTGCTGCCTTCGGGTCCCACGTGGGCAGCCTCTGCTGAGCGGCTGTGGACCAGTTGTTGTGCCATCTGGCCCTGCAGCAGCTCCCCAGGCAAGGGGGTGGGGTGGGGCATGGCCAGCCGGTGACAGTACAGGGAGTGGGCCGCCACCACACAGGGCTCCTGTCGCTGTAGGGACCTGCGAGGGCATGGGCAGAGCGGGGAGAGTGGTCGGTCTTGCTGGCTTGCCTAGGACTCGACTGGAAGTCCTGACCCATGTCCCTAGGGCTACCCAGCTCATGTGTCTAAAGCCCTTACTTATCACTCCGCACAGTACAGAGCATGTGCTCAATAAAGATCACCCCTGGTAAGGACGAAAACAGCATCGGGAACAATAATATGTGACGATTGGGCCGGGGATTTAGCTCAGTGGTTCCGGCGCCTGTCTTGCAAGTGCAAGGACCCAGGTTCGATCCCCGGTAACCATATACAATACTGGGCGTGGAGACTCTTCCCAGCAGCAACCAGTACCACATACCACAGTGCCGGGCATGATGGCTCACGCCTGTCATTCCAGCACTTGGGAGGCAGAGGCAGGAGGACTGTTGTGATGTGAGTTTGAGACTGAGCTCAGGGTGAGCTTGAGCTACAAAGCGAGACCCTGTCTCAAAAAAAAAAAAAAGTGACGATGACAATGATCATTATTAATTCTTCCTTGCTCCACCGCTTCTCTTCCCTACCTAGGAAACAAGCCATATATCAATCCATCCCTAGTGGCTATGTAGTTCTCTACATATGTTTGATGAATGACTAATGAACCGCATACAAATCCCAAACCTTTGAATCTCTAGTCTAGGAAGGATCAGAAAAGTCCTTGGGTAAAACAGCAAGAAAAACCAACTATTGGGAACCTGCGACGTGCCCGGCTATATCCTAGGCACTCTTGAGTCACACCAACCCTTTACTCTTAGAAAACAGTTGCTGTCTGCTGCAGCAAATACACCTACCAAGTCCTGAGCAGCAGCTGTCAGGAGAGGTGTCGCCGTCCCTCGGGCTCACCAGGCAAGGCCTGGAGACCTGTTTGGTCATCACAGTTGGGGTGTAAAGAGGGCAGGACGCGGGGATGCTACGCAGTATCCTACAGGATGCAGGGCAGCCTTCACCGTGACAGTGATCAAAGCCAACAGCAGCAGTGCTGGGGCTGAGAGACCCCATCAACTGTCATCATCTCCTTCTCACCGCCCCCCCCGGTGGTCCTCACACAGAGGGGCTACAGAGGAGGAAACTGAGGCTGCGAGTGGGTCAGGCAAATGCCAGTGAGAAGGACATGACCCTGGTTGATCAGATGCCAAGCTCTGGGGAGCGGACCGGGGGGTGCAGTCCCTCCTGCTGGCTGGGGCAGTGTGTGCACCTTCCTGATTAGCCAAACACAGCCCTGTCTGAGGTCACTGGAGGGTCTGGTGTGGGCAGAGTGGCTTGTCCAGAGCCCAGAGCCAGCCCGTGGGGACTCGTCCTGGCCAGCCACGCAGCTGCCAGATGGGAGGCTGAGCAGAATTTAATATCTGGCCATCTGCAGCCAGCAGGCCCTGAATAGGACAGGCAGCCTCTCCTGGCAGATGAGAGGGCTCTGCTGGTGGTCCTGTATGCTGGGTTGTTGCTGGTCCAGTAAGGTGAGGCTGGGGGTGGGGGGGACGACAAAGTGTGTCGTGTACCAGGGACACACGCACATGAGCACACACCGCTTCCCTGCAGGGCCGGAAGCTCCGGCGGATCCATCGCCATCAATGGCCATGACCAGGAGCTCACCCACCTCTGTCCTGAGTCCGTCCCCGCCTTGGGGTGTCCTTAGGAATCAGACAGATACAAGGCTGGGGTGGGGCTTCCCTTGCTCTTTCTGTCACACAGAAGGGAAAACATCAAGACTATTTTGAGCAGATATATGATGCATCCTGATGGGACAGGCAGGGGGCAGGCAACGGCCACCGTCCCCAGCCTACCCCAAGCCCTCAGCAAATGCTCCTTCCCCAGGATTTGCTTCTAGAGACAACCACACCTTCCCTCACTCCCTGGGGCCTAATGAAGCCTTCATGAGTTACAGCATCATTCTGCGGAAGCCCAGATCTGGACAGCAACAGAAACTGCTGTTAATGGGAGATTTATGTCACACACCAGGCACTGTGACCCACGCGTCACCCTCGAGTCCTCACGCAACTCTGTGAGAGGCTGACATGGAAGCCGTTTCCTAAAGCTCAGAGAAGCTGTCTTTCTCCCAAGATCACGCAGCACATGTGTTCTCTCGGGGTTTTCTGCAGAAGGAGGTTTGTAGCAGGTCCCACAGAAAGACCCCATGGCTCAGAGGAGACAGACCTGAGGGCCCGCATCCCACACCAAGAAGAGCGAGACTGTTTCTCATCCACCTGTGAGTCTGTGAGGTTGGATCATCACTAACTTCTATTTTATGGCTCAGGAGATTGGGCTTAGCAGGGTTCTGTGATCTGCTGAGGATCTCGGCAGATTATGGCACAGGTCGGACAGGAAGCTGGCCTGGGAGGGATGAGTCCTCCTTGCTTCTGGGTTTGATTTCTGTCCACATCGAGAATGCTATGTGGTCAGGGTTAGGGTGGGGACAGGTCTGTCCCTTTGCCTCCCAATAATACCACCAGGCTTTGCTACTTTTAGGCATTTGTGATATTTTCTCCCAGTGGACTCAGGTCTGGTTACAGGATTTTAACCCACTGGACTATGCTGCTAACATTACCAAGGACCTTCCTATTTCCAATGATTCCAGGCCACACAGGCTGAGGAAGTTTGCTTCTCTGACCCAGAACACGCAGTTGCCTTGGGCAAGGAAATTGCATTACTGAATTATTGTTTGTTTGCAAGGTTCCCTTGACCAGCCAGGATACTGGCTTCCTGACCCCATCAATCAGACACTGAACTTTCCAGGTTCAGTGTGGCCTGGACCACCCCTGGCTGCATCCCAAACGCGGCAGCCTGACCTTCGTGGAGGAAGGCACCTGAGGCAAAGGCGGTTCAAACGCCAGGAGTGCCTCCCAATTTCTAGGCAGTTACCTAACTTCTTGAGTCCCAATTCTTTCACCTACAAAATAGGTATAGCGAGCCTGGTATGGCGGCACACACCTGTAATCCTAGCATTCCTGGGAGGCTGAGACAGGAAGGTGGAAAGTTTGAGTCCAGCCTGGGAAACATAGTTATTTAATAAGACCCTGAAGAAATGAAAAGGGCTGGGATTGTAGCACAATGCAAAGACCCAGGTTTAGTTTCTAGTGATGTGCATGCGCACGCACACACTCACACACACACACACACACACACGAGTAACAGTATTTCGACAGAATCTTCATATCCTGCACTCTGTACTTTGTAAGGCAGGAATTCACTTTTCTCTGTTGGGTAATCACACCTTCCCTTCCCAGCCAAGGGGTGACCGATAGTGAACCTTACAGGATCTAACGGAAGATGCCTACAAAGCACGTAGCCAGGGGAGGGTGCGGACCCTCTCTGGGGCCACTGAAGGAGATGTCCAGCTCCTAGAGATGTCCGGCTCCAGCCTCTGGGGATCACAGCTGACCCCTTCACCTGGGAGTGTGGGTGGGACCTTGACTTGTTTTCTAACAGTGAGCAGTAGACGTTGTGTCCCAGATCAGGAGACACAATGCCAGGGGACCCGTCTTGTGTCCTTTCGTCCTTGCTGTCTCAGAGTCCTTGCCCTGGGTGAGCACAGGCCAGGCAGTGAGCTGCCTTCTGCAGAGGCCCATGTGGCAGGCAGCTGATGTCTCCGGCCTGCAGCCAGTGAGTGAGCCACGCGAGTGAGTGGACTTGGAGCAGAAAGCAATGACCACGCCTTTGCTCGACTGAGGAGGGCGGTGTTCTTACAGCTCCGGGTGCTGCTGAGTGTTTGTTGTTTCCCTGTGAACCGTTGTCTCGCCCACCACCCACAGCAGCCCCCACTCAACAGGTGTTGCTGCTGTAAGCCCCTCATCTATTTTGAAAAAGATCCAAAATCTCCACGTTGCTTGTGTGCGAAGCAAAGCTTGGATGGGTAGAATCTCATGCTCACGCACGGCCTGTACGCAGCGGAACCAGGCCCCAGATAAAGGCTGGCCCAGCCTCTGAGCACCCGCTTCCTGTCAGCTGTAGGTTCGGCTCTTTGTTCAGCTGAGAGCCCCCTGGGCCTGCAGTGGGATCCCAGGGGGGCATCAGTGCTGCCTCGTCCCCAGCATCACCCAAAGCTGGGTCTGTTTTTGAGGCTGGAGACCCAAGACTTGGGCACCTTCCTGGAAGATGGAGACGTAGTCCATCTGACTCCCACTGCCCAGGTCTACCCCCACTGCCCTTTGGACTTGAGTTCAGTGGCATGGCCACAGGCTTCCAGCTGCGACCCCTGTAGGTCCCTGGTGGCAAGTGACCCCACCTGTCTGGTTGGAGAGCTGAGGCCCCTCGCCTGTGGTTAGCCTCCTTCTTGGAGAATTGCATCTGACCCAGAGGTTGGCGGCAGTGACTTCATCCTCATGTCTGTCCCTGCTTTTTTGTAATTTATGGCCACATCCACATTAATTGATGCTGCTGAGGCCGTGAACTGGGCTAATTGTTTCCAAATATCGAATTGCGAGTTTCTTGGCCAATTACAGGGCATTACAATGGGAAGTGGCAAGGGCCGGCTGTTGTGTCATTAATGACAGTCCCTGGGGACACCAGCTGCCCGATGAGATGCCAGGACCTCTGCATGTGGCTGTCTCGCAGGCTCGGATGCCCCCAATCCTTGGGCCTGAGGAGGGTGTGTCTCCTCGAAGGAACAGGGGGGAGAGTCTCTTCTGGGGTGATTTTGATGGGCCCCATTTCCCCACTGCAATCTGTGATGTCAGTCATACAGTTGGGTATGGCAAATATCTAGAGAATGGGCATATCATGCTTCCCATCCTGGGCCTGGCAGACATTACTAATGGATCTCAGCACACTCTCCCCATGCACCTGGATCTGCTCTCCACATTGGCCTAGGCGGTCATTACGAAACCCTTTGAGATGAAAACAAGGTGACATTCCTGTCCCAGTGGTCACTTTGAGGACAAGGCAACATGGGATTCCACTGTGTCTAATTTGAGGCTTCTAGTAATGAAGAGGATCCCCAGTGCTCTCCAAAAGCTCTGAGAACAGATACACTACTCAACCTTAGCTACCTCCCTGAACTGTGCTGTCCCTGTGCTGCATAGTGTGCAACTGTGCTGCCTCCCTGAACACATGCTGTCCCTGCCAGCCTTTCCGCCCCATAAGATGAGCCATAACTTTCTAGAGAAAAGTTACCTCAGTGCTAGAAATTGGAATTCTCAACTTTTATCCTACAGAGGCCTGTGAGACAGATGACACAATGCTCCCTCAAGGGCAACCCGAGATCTGATGGTCCAGACATGCTTTGCAGAGATACAAGTGCCAGCACAATGCAGTTAAAATCAGGGACTGATTCTTCTCAGCCTCTTGATTCCCATTTCCTCCTTCCCCGATGCCAGCTCCAAGATGGCGAGGACTCCCCACTCGTGTGCCGCTGACGTCTCAGATCTTAGAACCATACCTGGGATATACGTCCCCAGTAAAGACTCAGTGAATAATGGGGGAGCAGGGTGACTGGGGTGGCCAGAAAGCGGGGCCTCTCTTTCCTTGGGAGGTAGTAAGCTGCTAGAACCAACATCTGGCTCAAAGTGAAGACAGAACTGAGGAGAACAGGTGTGAGAGGTAACCAGAGGAAGCAGGACACCTGATCTCCCAGATCCCCTCGTGCATGGGCCTGCGCTAGAACCATTCTATTAGGAGGCTTCGTTCTCAAATACTTTGGAAATAAAACCCTCAGTTTCTGCCTTCATAGCTCGGAGGAGGAACAAACAGCATCAAAACAAACAAACGAAGCACAGCCGTAATTATAAGCTATGATACGGGCTATGAGGAAACATACACAGACCGTTCTCTGGAAATGCTCTGACTTGGAGCTGAAACTTGAAGATACAGAAAGGCCCCCCTCATGTGAGGAGGCGGTGGTCCAGGAAGAGGGAGCAGCATGTGCCAAGGCCCCGAGGTAGAAGCTAGTGTGTGTGTTTTGGGGACACCAGAATCCTGACCTGTTCTGAGTGGGGCCCGTGTGGGTTGAGGAGAGGTTGGGACTGGAGCTTGGAAATCACTGTCAGGCATTTACGTTTTACCAGTGTGCACTGGGGAACTACAGAGAAGGATGTGGACTGGGGCGATGGTGGCCACCTAGCCTAGACAAGAAGGGAACTGCTTCAGTCTGTCCTTCCGGGGGTCCATGCGGTGAGGCGGGACGGTTTAGCGCCCCCTTGCGGCTCCTCCGGGAACAGCGCCCCAGCCTGATACGGCCATGCGGTCTCCTGCCGGCTGATTCCCTCACCTGCTTCCCTCTCTCGTTTCTAAATTCTTCATTTCTCCCTAATTGTCTTGATTTCAGTTCTTTCTTGTTGTCAAACACCAATTAAAAAATGAGTCATCACTGACTTCATGCCATTCTTCATTTATAATTAGGTCATTTCCCCTCTGTCCTTCCTTCTCTATTACTCGTTAAGAAACTATGGGGAGGGCTGGGGATCTAGCTCAGTGGTTCCGGCGCTTGCCTTGCAAGCGCAAGGACCCGGGTTCGATCCCCGGTTAACCACATGTAATACTGGGCACGCCCAGCAGCAACCAGTACCACATACCACAGTGCCGGGTGTGGTGGCTCACGTCTGTAATCCCAGCACTTGGGAGGCAGAGGCAGGAAGATTGCTGTGATGTGAGTTTGAGGCTGAGCTGAGTTTGAGGCCAGCCTGAACTACAAAGTGAGACCCTGTCTCAAAAAACCTTAACAAAAAAAAAACTATGGGGAAAAAAGTGTATTTGGGGCCTTCTTTCCTGTTTCACTCTTTTTTGCCTACACA
Source organism: Petromus typicus (assembly GCA_004026965.1). Classification (NCBI taxonomy): domain Eukaryota; kingdom Metazoa; phylum Chordata; class Mammalia; order Rodentia; family Petromuridae; genus Petromus; species Petromus typicus. The sequence goes on from PVIR01003202.1 coordinate 22,311, forward strand.
AAAGCTACTGCAGCTCCCTGGCTCCAGTGTTTCTCTCCAGGGCTAACTAAACAGCCTCACACATCTAGTCTTTGGTGGCTCCTGCAAGGATTTGCCACTAAATCTGCTCCCTGGGCCTGAGGACTCAGGTTCACAAAGTGGTCAGCTAAGACAAGTCCAGATGAGGCTACATGACCAGAGGCTGTGAATTGACTGCTCATTTCATGAACAAAGCTGGCCTAGCCTTGTGTCAACTCTTCAGAATCCATCCTAGGCACTTTTGATGCAGCATTTCCAAAGGCCAGCAAGGCAGGGACGTTGAAGGGGTTCACGTCATTCAGTCAATCAACAAACACGGATGGTATATCCTCCTGGGTGGCAAAGTCTCCACTGAGCAGTAGGAAGGCCAGGACAGGGTCTGGGTTTAACTTGTTGAGACCTGCTTCCACAGACAGAGGAATCTGGGGCAAATGACTTAACTTCTCCAAGCCTCAGTTTCCCCACCTGTATAATAGCAGGAAAACAAACACATTTCTCACTGCTATTTTGGGAATTCAAACAAAGTAGCAGCCCTTGTCCCGCCACAGGCAGTGAGGAATAAGCTGATCTAGAGGGAAACGCATGTAACACAGATGTCGATCCAGGCCTGGCTGTGTTTACTGGCTGTGCCGCCTTGCTGGACCGCTCGGAACCCGTTTCCTCACCCGTAGCATGTGGTGTCAAGTGCGCATTTGCTGTGGGTAGGCCTAGAGCCTGGCCTGGCCTGGTGCCCCGTGACGTGATGGAACCAGAGCTGTGACACAGTGGAGGAGGACAGAGGGAGACCGTATGGGCAAGACGGCGACACTGGCATTTGAGGGACCTTCTGGAAGCTTCAATTGGAAAGTTTGCAAATGTGCCTCAGTTTCCTCATGTCAACTTCTATCCCAAAGCCGGGCCAGCACAGTGAACCCAGGGGGCGCACAGGAGGATGGGAATGGCGAGTGTGTGGGTTAAACACAGCAAACTGGCTGCCCCCCGCTGGACCTGGTGTCCCCGGGTGAGGACACTCAACCGGGCCAGCTCAGGGAGGGCGAGTCTCCTTTCCCACTTCACGATGCCTACGTCATGTTTCACCTGCTGGCATTAGGGGTTCCACTGGGTGCACGGGAGAGCTGTGGCATTCCCTCTGGGAAGTTTCCTAAGTGCCTATAAGTGTTTATAGCGTCAGGCCCTGAGAATTCATCCCAAGGCCCCTGATCAAGAGCCCCAAACTGGAGGGCGTGATGTGAATTAGGGGCCTGTGTCTGTGTCTTGTGTCCTGAGAGGTCTGACAACGTTCATGGAGCTGGGCCCACACTCAGGGTTTACTGTGGACATCTGTGAAATGGGTAGAGCCCGGCCTGCTGGCGGAGGCGGGTAAGGTGTCGTGAGATCGAAGCTGGGCCTAAGGTCAACTTCTCCTGTCCAAAGCTCCCTTCTCTCTCTGCTCTTTCCACCACCCACCCACCCATCCACCCATCCATCCTCCATTCATATTTCTATCTTATTTCCATCCATCATCCATCTGTCAGTCCATCCGTCCTTGTATCATCCATTCATTCCCCCGTCCGTCCACTCCCTCTTCTTCCACTCCTCACTCTTCCTGTGTTCATCCAAGAATGGCGATGACCCAGCATGGCAGGCACTGAGCCAACTCGGGCTCCGTAGATGAAGACGTCAACATCCTGCCCTCTCTTGGCTCACAGGTCAGGGGCAGAACCTACGTCTACCTTTACGCCTGGTGACAAGTGCTGGGGTAGAGGGACTGGAGTCCTGTGCTGACACCTAGGGCACTCAGGGAGGGCGTCGGAGCCCCAAAGAATTGATAGCACAGATGAGACACAGAGTGAAGTGTATTCGTTAAGACCTACAAGGGAGGTGGCATGCCAGGGACAGGAGGAAGGAGCAGCTCCGGGCCAGGACCTGCACAAGGTACCTGAGCAGAGGTCGCAGAGGCTCTGAGGCCAGTGGGGGAGGCTGCATCCTGCAGGACCGAGGGTCCCCAGCAGCCCTTCATAAACGGGGTCAGGGAGGCAGAAAACTCGTGAGCAGAGACTTTCCTGACCTTCACCCTGTAAACACACAGCCCTTCCAAGGCCGCAGAGACTACCTCATTCTTCTCTTTTTTTAAAAACCTGGAGCTGCCTCAGTTCTGGCAGAAAAACAGGCCCGAGGCCAGGATTAAACATCTACGATACATTTAGTTATGTGTGCAGCTGAGATTAAATAAGAGGCTCCTGGACTATATAATAAAATACAAGGAGTGTGTTACCAGGTGAGATCTGATCTCTATTTAATTAGATGCCGGCTTTGTGTGGCTTCAGGGAACAGGAAAGGCGCTCCTGGCTTAGACGAGGACTTTTTCAGCAGGGTTTATCTATCACCCTCTCTAAGAGAGTGTCTGAATTACACAACCAGCAAAAAGCACAGGGGAGCCGCACGGCCCCCAAGCTTCGCGTAGTTTCTACAGCATGGAGCGTAGGGGGGCTCTGGTGCAAAGTCTGGGTAGACTTGGCAGAGAAGGGAAGGGGATCTGAGCAGCAGAGCAGAAAGTTAAAATGGTTAAGCTGCAGTATGTACATGTACCAAATCTCCAGGATGAATGTGATGATCGTGTTCCGCCATCGCGTACCACGTGACACAGGTCCATATCCCAGGTGCTTCCGGAAGGACTTAGACAGGCCACCATGTTTTGGGGAATCCTAGTGGGGGTTGCATATGTGGCTGGCTGCCCTGGAAAGGGGACCAGACACGGCTCTCTCAGTGTGCAGTCACTCCTGACACTGCCCCCACCCACCCCTTCTCCCACGTGGCTGAAATCTCTCATCCCAAAAATATTCAGTGACAACAGTCTCAATTGACCGCTCCTTGTTTTTGCTGGGCCTGAGAGAATCAATAGCTTACACCCAGTCTTAGATAATAGAGGACCAGCCCAAGAATTATTGGGTAGGGAGCAGAGTGAAGAGAGAAAAATCATAATAAAATAGAACCCATCTTGAGGTTTCAGTTATACTTGCGTGAGCTGAGTGATTTCCTGATAAACCTAACAAAAATCAATGTCAGGTAATTTCAGAGATAAGAGACAAAAAAGTGAAATAACACCCCCCCCAATAACAACCACCCAGGCAATCTTTATAAAAGAATTTAAAGAGGGTTTTCTGTAGATCTTTGGATGTTTAGTGCAAAAAGCCAATGATATAAATAGGTCAAAGAGTTGATCAGACATTTCACAAAGAATGATACCCACCGGATCAAGAAATACAAGGGAATAAGTTCAATGTCATAAGTCATCAGAGAAAAACAAACTAAAACCACCGGGAGCTCTCTCTCCACATTCAGAATGGCTAAAACCAAACAACAGAAGATGTTTTAGCCCTGACAATTCCAAATTTTGATGAGGCACAAATAGGACTCTCGTACGTGGTTGGTGGGAGGGAAAAGGGGTAGAATCATACCGGAAAACTGTCGGGCAGATTCCTACGATATTCACCCGCTATGTGACTCAGCAGTTTCACACCTGTATATCTGCTCAGGGAGATAAACGTGATGTCTTAGCCGAACATCACCATAATCCCAGCCACTTGGGAGGCCAAGGCAGGAGAACTGCAAGCTTGAGGCCGACCTAGGCAACTTACTGAGACAGTGTCTAAATATGTAAACAAATAAAGAGGTAGAGGTGTAATTTAGCAATCTCTAGGATCAGTCCCAGTACCTAGAGAACAGATTTACACAACAAAAATCCCAGCCTGGATACTACGCACATGTCTATTGCTAGGGAGAGGAATAAACAGTGTCAGATATTTTTGTCTGCTTGATTTTTGTTTTGTTATTCTTTAAGGTAAGATGTTACTATGTAACCCAGACTGGCCTTGAACTTGGGATCCTCCTGATTCTGCCTCACCTAGTGCAGGGATTACAGGCATATACCATCTTGCCTAATTTAAACTGTAATGTAATTATTCATTGTAATGTCATTATTCAAAATTATTCAATCTGAATACTATTTAGATGGGGAATTTTTTTTTGAAAAGGGAGGCACTCATGATGTATACAACATGGATGAATCCTACAAATACAATGTTGAGTGGAAGAAGCCAGACGCAAGGGCCTGTGTTGTGTGATTCCACAGAGGAGCATTCTGGGACAATAGAAATATTTCATATAAGCATCTAGTTGATGGTTTTATGAGTAAATAATTTGTCAGAATTTTATTGGTTGTACCGTGGAGATTTCTGCACTTTCTTACAGGTTTATCCTAACTCTAGAGTATTATTTTACATACTCACATGTGTACATACATGGACAATATAGCACACAATTCTGGGAAGCAGACTGTGGCCAAGAATCCTCCTCTCTCTTACGTCCCTGTGCCCTGTAAGGCACGGTTATTGTTTGTTTCTAGAATGTTCTGCAGAAGTCACTTGTGTTCAGAGGTGGGGCTTGTGGAAGTGACTGGACCACGAGGGTGCCACCCTCATCAAAGGGTTCCCAGGTGAATGCTCTGCTAGGAGAGATTGGTCGCTGGAGGCTGCCTTTGAAGGGTGGATAAATCTGAGCTCTGGTTCTTTCCCTGTTGCTCACCTTCCTGGCTGCCATGAGGGGAGCGTCTTTCCTCCACACCCTTTCCGCAAGGATGCTCCTGCCTCCCTGCTGGCCTACAGCCACAGAGCCAAGTGACCGCGAGCTGAAAGTTCTCCAGTGGCGAGGAATTATCTCATCAGTGAGAAGATGGCAAAGACTGGCATCTTTTGTGGGCCAGAGATACTTTCTCAAAGACTTAGAACATTTACCCTCAAAGAAAACATAATGGAGCACAGATCTGCTTCCCTGGAAACATCATTTGATTATATGATAAATGAAAATAAATAGCCCAGGAATGGGAAGGATATATTTTTAGGTAACTGATATGAGCAAACAAACGAGGAAAACAAAAAGATAAGTGTCTCCTTTTTTTTTTAAATCAGTGGTTATTGACAATGCAAATGTAAATATAATTAAAGTGAGATTTATTATGGAAAATTATTGCTAGTACCAGTCTTTTGGATCTAAGCCTCCAGAATATAGAGGAAGAAATTGGAAAACTGAGGAAAGGAGAGAAGAAATAAGAGTTTAAGTAAACTGGTACAGAAAAAAATAGGACAGTCATGGAGTTGTTGATCAGAGAGAAAATTTACCTAAACTTCTAACTATAGAGAAGTGGATGACGGAACATTATGCAGCCTCTAAAATTAAGTTTGCTCTCATATTTGGACTCTTCTATCTGAGAGGTAGAGGTGACTGTGAGTGCATTTCCTCACTTAGCTCTGTGAGCCTCAGAGTCCTCAACTGCAAAATAGGGATATTCATTTTAATAAGAGGATCATTCATTCATTCTACACATGTTAACTGAGCACCCAATAGGAGCCAGATACTGTGCCAAATCTTTTTTGCGGTACCAGAGATTGAACTCAGGACCTCATTCCTGTGAGACAGGCGCAGTGCCACTGAGTCACATCCCTAGTCCTGGGCCAAGTCTTGGGGACACTAGTGCTCTATATTCGTGTGTGTCAGAGCCCATCATCCTGGGGCAGAAGAGCGAGCTAGGACAGGAAGTGCCGGAAGTTGGGGCAGTGAAGGCACCTTTGATGAGGCGTCATGGATGACATCAGAGACCTGAGGCAGGTGAGAATAAGACTGTGGATTTCTGGGGTCTGGGGGAGAGGCTTCCCTGTGAAGAGGCCAGTGCAAAGGCCCTGGGGCACATACATGCTCTGTATGCTGAGAAATAGCAGAGTGGAGGCATCAAGAAGGGTGTGTAGAGGACTTTGGGCCTAAATCTGTGGTTACTGGGGAGACCCAGAAGGCTTTGCCCAAGGAAGTGAGGTCATCTGAGTTCCTGTGTGTGTGAGAACAAACAGGGCGTCACTGCAAAGACACTCACTGATGCTTTTAAAACCCTGCACCTGGAGAAATCAGAATCCTTTCTAGGTAGGGCATGGAGGCTGAGGACACATCACCACATTCTTGTTCCCACAGGTAGAAGGGAGTGACACTCCCCGAAGTCCCCTGCTCTCCCTGAGGGGAGTTTTCCCTGAGCCTCTCTGCCCCTCAGCCTCCAGGACCATAGCCAGGCAGTCCCCACACGGGCATCCATAGGAAGAGGAAGCTGTTGGCTGCAAATGTTTTCTCAGGATTCTCCCATGATACCTGCGTTAGCTCAGGCCTTGGACACAGCTGCTCGGAGCTCAGACTTCCTAACTATGACCCTCTTCTCTCGCCGTCCTAGGGAGGAGCTAGGGTGGCCGTTCTGTGGCTCCTAATGTGCACACTCAGTGGGTCCAACTCCCCTGGAGAGGTGACAGGGGACAGTGGGTGGAGTGTGGATTTGAAACTTAGGCAGCCCTGGGTTCCAGACCTGTCTGGTTGTGTGGTGTACTTCCTGTGTGATCTATGGGAAGTCACTCTACTTCTCTAGGACTCAATTTCTCCACTGTAAAATATAGGTCATGGTGGGTCCTCCCATATGGAGTAGACACGAGGATTTGTGCACATAAATGCTAAGCTTTGGGCTTAATGTACAAAGAAATGACAAAATGGTACCTGCCATGACTATCCTTATTAAACCAGTCAGAGTCAGAATCCCGAACTCCCGAACTGGGTAACTTGGGAAGGTTGTAGACCTTCCTCCTCTGTGGGATCGCAGGATATCTGTGACCAGCTGAGTTCTATGAGTCGACACCTAAACCCTGATGCAGTGGTACTAAGAAGTGGGGTGTTTAGGAGGTGGGAAGGTCACCAGGCCTCTAGTCTTGGGCTGGGGCTGCCTGGCCTTCTGCCACATGAGGCATAGTGAGAAGGACCCTCTCTGAACAGGGGCCACCTGCACCAACACTGGACCTGCTGGGTCTTGTTCTAAGAATTTCTAGGCTCTAGAACTATGAGCTATCTGTTCTGTTCTTTCTAGATGAGCAACTTGGAAGTATTTATCTCTAAGATTAAGACAGCCAGGGCAATTACAAAGGTTCAGTGAAATGATTCAGAGGTGTTGGCAAGACAGCCTGGTACAAGAGGCATCATAGTCAGTGGGAAACTCTCTCAGTATGTATGGCCAAACCAGCCTGCGTCACATCAAGCCACGACAGCATCAAAGGAAAGGCAGTCTGTTAGACTTGCAGAAAGTGGGGAGAATAGTGGTGCCCTCTTCTGTACAGGAAGAGCCCATTAGGGTTACCTGCTTGCCTTCACAATTTTGTTTGTCTTCCTGCCCATGGCCAAGAAATTGTGTAGCCAGAAGAATCAAAGGGCTGGAGAAGCCAGGGCAAGGATGGGCTTCTGACTTGAGTCCTAAGCCTATTGTCCTCTGCTTGTAGGACCTGAGCAAAGCCTTTACCCCTCTGTACCCCAGTTTCTCAATCTGTAAAATGGGGGTGATAATTATGGCATCGGGGGGGGATGCTGAAGGATTCAATGAGATCCTCACCTTATGGACCAGACCCTCGTGAATGATGGACACATCACTGAGCAGGACAGGAATGGCCCCTGGTCCTTTGCAGGGGACACACACACACAAAGCCAGCACTCTGTGGTTAGGGTCTCTTAGCTGTGACAACCAGATGGTGTTCATTCTCATCTTCCCCAGACAACCCAGACTCAGGGATGGGATAATCATGTTCTTCTTTAACCCCTCTGGCCTCGTCCTTGTCCAGGCTGGTGAGATGCTTCCTGTGGGAGGGATGTCAGGCACCAAGTGGGCATGACATTTCTCCCAACATTGCCCTACACAGAGGACATACAGCTCTTCTCCTGTACTCTCAGAACATATGTCTCGTGAGCCGTCTCTAAGCTCATGGGTTGCATTTACTAATTTTTTCAAGTTGAGTTTATTGGTACATTTAAGTATATATCACTTACCCATTCAGCGTTGAGCGTTTGTACCTGTACATGATATAGCTTGATCGTGGGCTGCATTCATTGAATATGAGGGACCTTGGGCTGGAGAGAGGGGTCAACTCAGCCTGGCTCAGGTCAAGGGAGCATCAAGTTTGCTTTTAGAACAAATAGCAAGTTCATAAAAGGGGGTCTTGGCTGGTGCTTTGTATTTGAACTCGAGTGAAAAAGATACTGAGAGTTTTTGGCAAAGCCACTTGGGATTTTTTTTTTTTCTGAGAAAATAGACAGAAAGATTGATGGAGGAGCTACTGGGGGATTTTCAGGCGTTGGCTTTTGATGAATTATAGAGCATGAGCTCTGGGGAGGCAAGTTCAGCTGCCCAGCTGGAGCTTGTGGGCCTCATTCTGTTCTGAGGATCATAAAATTATATCCCTGTCTCCTTCTCTCCTCCCGTTTGATCTGTTTGGCCACTTGTGTGGCATGCAAGGTGGGCATCATTTACTGGTCATATAAATGAGAAAACTAAAGCTCATAGAAGTTCGTTAACTTTCCAAAGCCACAAAGTTAAGTAACGGACAGTAGAACCAGATTAGGTGCCAGTGCCGTCAAAGTATATGTGACTTCAGCCTGGAAAGAAAATGGCACTAATAGATGGCAAAAGTGATGCAGGTACTTTGTGACTCCTCCCATTCAGAGGTGGCGTCCACTTTCCATCCCTCCAATCTGGGCTGGTCTTGTCAGCTGTTTGACCAGTATAGTACATCCGAAGTGACATTTCCTCACTCCTAGGATAAGTTTCAAGAGTCCTCGTCACTATTTTCTTTGTTCCTAAAATCCTGCCACTGCCACATGTACAGGCAACCAGTCTGCTAGAGGAGGAGGTGGAGCAAGGTGGTCCTTACCAGATATTAACTTGCTAGCTTGGCCAATTTTTTACAAACTGGTGGAGAAATCATCTGATGGTACTTGCAGAATTATCCAAACTGTCAGTTTGCTGAACTATGAATTTCCTTAGCTTAAAATAACAAGAATTTATCTTGGAGTGGATGTTACACAGCAAAAGCTGACTGATACATCATGAGGACAGACAGTCTCCAGATACCATCACTGACCTAGCATTTGTCCGATTTGGGGCATCCAGAGAGATAGGACTTTGCTCTTTCACAATACCACAACTACAGTAATGCTGTCTCTTGCTCAGTCCTCTGGGAGTCCAACCCAACCTGCTCCCACAATTGAGACCATAAATGCCTTTGGCACACTGTACTATTTAGTAGCATGCCTGATCTCTACACACTACATGCTAGCAGCACCCTCCACTCCTATAGTAACAACCAAATTTGTACCCAGATATTGCCAATGTCCTTTGGGGGAAAAATTATCTCTGATTGAAAATCATCGATATAACCACTTCTGATGTTCAAGAAACAGGGCAGAATTTCCTCTATAGCTGAGGACAGCTGAAGGTGGAGAGACAGCTAAAAATAATGCTGCCCGGTCAGGTGTCATAAATGACTACATAGAGAATGCTCGCACCCACAGGCCGCCATCTGCTCTGAGCTGGTGGTGGAGGTGACAGTGGACTGGTCTACAGGGGAGGGCAGAGTAGGAGGGAAATGGGGGGCAAGGAGGAAGTAGATCAGGCCGAGAGGGAGGGAGGCTAAGATGGAAGCGATACCGTCTGGGCGGCTCCTCGGAAGTGGACTCTGAGAAGCAGCGTCGTGTGGCTATGACTTATATGTGGACTTGAGTGAACTTCCTCTTAAGTGAAATTGGGCAGCTTCCTCAGGTAACAGGGGAGACAGTGGAAAAGTTGGGCCAGGAGCTGATGGGGACCTTGCAAGTCTGCAGGGCCTGGGTCGTCCTGGAGGCTCTTCGGCCCGTCCTCAGGGATGAAGCTAGAGACCCAGACTGTGCCTGTGAAATGTGGAATCTCATGAATTATAGGGCATGGCAGTCACTCTCAAACAACCATTCTCAGAGGCTGAGCCCAGCCTGGGCAACTTAGTAACTTGGCGAGACACTGTCTCCAAATAAAAATAAAAAGGACAAAAAGTGTAGCTCATTGCAAAGACCCCTTGGTTCAACCCCTGCTACTGCAAAGAAAAACAAACAAACAAAAACCACACACACACACACACACACACGCACACGCACCAAACACACACACCAGAAAGGCAAAGGAGGAAGGAAAGAAAGAAAAAGCAAATCCAGTAAGGCAAAACACCACTGTCTATGACCCCTGACTTATGGGGACATGAGGACAAGATGTGTGGAGGGCGATGGAAATGGTGAGGTCACCCGAGAAGCCGTACTTTATAGGACCCCAACTTTAACAGAGCCGGTGCCCCTTTTCCTCTTTTCCTCTCTCCTTCCAGCAGGTTCTTTCATCAACGTTTTACAATGGTTGAACTTTTCACTTTGCTACAAACACACTCTGGCCACGCACCTCTCTGTGCCTTGGCCGTGCTGTTCCTGCCTGAAATGCCCTTCTTCACCTGCTCAGCCTTTACTCATTCTGAAAGAGGGATCTCTGGACCTACGCCAGGCAGAGTTAGGCCCAGCATCCACCACCTCTAACCCAGAACACAACACCCGTGATCCTAATATCCAGCTTCCTTTACCACCCTCTGTGTCCCTACACTTAGCGCTGGGTGGACTGGAACCCACGTAGCACCTGCCACAGAGGTGCCTGCCGTGCACAAAAAGTGTGTTTGTTGATTGCCCGAATGAGTGAATGAATGAGCTGCATTGCCCTCCCAACCAGCAGGTTCCTGTGTCTGGGCGCTGAGAGCAAGCAAGGTGAGAGTTTCATTTCCTCCTTACCTGGCTGGGGCCATGTTGGGGCCATCAAAACCTAAGGCAAACCTGGGATTGGTGACAGGGCATAGTGCTAAAAATCAAACCAGCGATTTGCCCCGTTGAAAACTGAAGTCCCTGAGGTCCAGAACGGCCGAGGAGAGGGCAAAGGGCACACCGGCCAAGGTGCCATGACGCCTGGCACTGTCTCCCGACATGGTTGTTCTTATGATCACCAGAGCCAGCAGAGCAGGCACCGAATCACGTGTGTCTTCCGCTCCCGTCCCTACATGTAGTGCCCTACTGACTGTCGTCTGAAGTGAATTCTGTCCAGTTTGTATAACCAGCTTCCTTGAGAGCAGGGCTGCACTGCAGTCTCGTAAGTGCCCTCTGAGTGTTAAGCACAGAGCAGTGAATTTTTAAGCTCTGATTTTAAACTTCCTCCTTGGATCCTGGGGTCCTCAGGAAATGGGGCGTCTTGGGTCTCTCTCCAGCTCCCTGAGGCTCTGCTCTTTGACCAGCTGCCACCACCTCTACCAGCTCCTTCCAGTTTTTCTCTGCCAGTTCAGACCTACCTGGCCACTAGTTCTTCCCAGAGGCCACTCCGACCCCGCCCCCTCAGTGCCCACAGTGAGCGATTCCGTTGCTGGGGTCCCCACGGCAGGTGGCACTCAGGCTGGCCTCACACAAGCCTGGGGAGCCATAGTCTCGGTGGAGTGGCTGTGCTGTGCTGCCCCTGACTGGGCTTCCTACCTGGCTCCTCCTGCTCCTCCTGCTCCTTCTCCACTTCCTCCTCCTCCTCCACCTCCAGCACCAGAGCCAGGATACGCCTGTCGGTATTTTCCCCAAGTCTCAGGCTCCTCGGGCTTCTGGCAGCCTGGCACAGAGCAGGTCTGACTCCCGGCCTGGTGGGTCCTCTGCCCAGGAAGGACTCCAGGTCGTGAGAACCGGCCCAGGTGTGTTCCCAGGGCCCTGCCACCCTGGCCCAGCTCTCCTTGTGATCCTGAGCTCCACACGAAGTCTCAGTGCTGCCACAGAGAGGAGGGAGGAGGTGGAGGGAGGACTCAGTTCAGTCACCTCTGTGCCCCTTTGCCTGTCACAGGTTCCAAATGGGCATCTCCAGGAAGGATTCAGAAACCCGGGTATTTAACAAGTGCACCCGTGCTTCTCAGCATGGGCAAGTTGGGCTGTGGTGAACAACGGCTTCGAAGGGGCCTCTCGTGGGGTAGAACCCTGGGTGCTGGGCCTGGAAATCACAAGACACGCTGAGGACTATGCAGAGCACACCGGAGTGCAGATCCAGCTGATGGGCAGGCAGACAGCTGCTGTTTCTGCCACCGTCTTGGCTGACCCGTGATAATATGTTTGTCTGTTCACCTGTCTCTTACTCTGTCCCCCACTAGAATGTCCACTGCAGGAGGCAGGGACAGTGTCCGCCTTGGTCACCACAGTGCCAGGCATCCAGCAGGGACTCGCTACATGTTTGAGGAATCAGCAAATCAAATCAAGGATGTCTAGGAGCAGCCAGGTGTTGAATGGTGGACAGACAGAAAAACAGATGGCGGCAGGGTCACACTCCAGGCACTTCCGGTCCAGGCCTTGCCTTGTCTCCATCTGAAGGGGCCGCGTGTCTTCAAGCTGCCTCTGCTCCTCTGCCCACTGGCCAAGTCTTTCCTTCCTCCCAGCAGGGGCTGCCCCTGCCCACTCAGCAAAGGGAAGTGACTGCTGGCTTTGGGCCTGACGGTGCCTCAGGCCGGGCCACAGATATCCTGAGCAGAGACCCAAGCTTGGACCCCAAAATCCCTCTCTGAGAAAATATTTGGTTCCTCTAAGTTCTCAGCTATCATTGCATTATGATGATGTTTTGTTAATCAGTGTCCAGTGAGCACGTTCAGAGGCCCCTCTGTCCTCCAGCGGCTGCTCACAGTCAGGCTCACTGAAGGCTTAGTGAGTGTCTCCAACACTGGGAGATATATATATATATATATATATATACACACACACATATATACATATATATACATATATATATACACACACACATATATACATATATATACATATATATGTATATATATACATATATACATGTATATATATACATATATACATATATACACACATATATATATACATACACACACACACACACACACACACACACACACACACACACATATATATATATCTCCCTATGTTTAAACCAGTCAATTCAACACAAATAGGGATTACAAGGCGCTAGAGTTATTCTCACCAATGCCTACGGGGGGTATTTAAAATTTATTTGTGTTTAAAAATTTAAAGGGTAGAGTCAAATGTGACTCCCAGGGCTCACTATTTTATTTTTGTCATTGTCAAACACCAATTTGGAGTTCTTACATACATAATCTATTTTACTGAATTTGAGTATATCTTTAACATTAAAGTTGACTTTTTGAATATTGGCTTAAAACTGAAATAGTGGTGACAATAATACTTATTATTACAATATTTTTCCTGAAAATAAGTCTGTCATATACCAAAGGGAAGTGTTAAAAAACGGTCTCCCCCGGATGCCAAGCATCTACCCGCAGCACCGCTCACAGGAGTGATGGATACTGAGTTTTCTGAGTCTTCCTAAACTTGTTTTCGACTGAAACCACCGAATGCATGTCAAGAAAATATGCCTCGCATTACCGTGAGCATGTGTGAGTGCACATCACCCTTTCACTGTGTCCTAGAACTGTTTGTCGAGCATTTAAAAAGTTTTTCAGAGCAGTACATGTTTGTGGTACACAGAATGATTGTATACATGGCAGGGAGTCGGTCCATGTTTATAATACATCTTAATTCCCTTTTCCTCCCTCCCTCTTTGGATCCCCTTCCCATCTCTGGAAGAACTATGTCCCTGCTTCCTGTTAACTATCTTTTATTTTGCTTTTTATTTGTAAATCCTCTTTTTGAGCGGACGGGGCAGTACCAGGGTTCAGATTCAGGCCCTGTTCTTCCAAGGTAGGCTCGGTAACACTTGAACTAAATCCCCAGCAGCCCAAATCCTCTAAATTTTATATCCACAATGGAGATCACATGTTTTTTTTATTCCTACAAGTGCTAGTGATTGAACCCAGGGCTTCCCATGTGCCAGGCAAACACTCTATTACTGAGCTCTGCCCCCAGCCCATTTGACTTTTTTTTTTAGGTTTTTTGAGACAAGGTCTCGCTTTTGTGGTTCAGGCTGGCCCTGAGCTCAGCCTCAAACTCACATCACAATCCTCCTGCCTCTGCCTCCCGAGTGCTGGGATTACAGGCGTGAGCCACCACGCCCTGCACTGTGGTATGTGGTACTGGTTGCTGCTGGGTGTGGGTCTCCACACCCAGTATTGTTATGTGGTTACTGGGGAATCAAACCCGGGTCCTTGCGCTTGCGAGACAGGCGCCGGAACCACTGAGCTAACTCCCCGGCTCCCCATTTGACTTTTTATTTGGAGACAGCGACCCACTGATTAAGTTGCCTGGGCAGGCCTTAAAGTTGTCATCCACTTGCCTCAACCTCCTGAGTAGCTGGGATGACAGAAGCCCCATTTGATTTATTATGCAGGTCGCTCTGGATGGGCATTTACAGGCTGGTGTTGGTCTGTGCAAAGGTCAGGAGCAGAGTAGTGTTCAGAGTCAAAGAACACACGAATGCCTTCCCAGAGCATGTTCCAGCTCACAGCTCCTGACATCTGTGGTTAGTTTCACCCCTGGCCTTTCCCAGGGTGGCCCAGGACCAGGCCAAGTCCTGTGAGTCTTTCTCAATTCTGGCGGCACCTCCTGTGTGAATCTTGTGACCCTGTGGCTGTCACCAGCCCTGTACCATGAGCCCCATGACTCGAGCTATTTAAGTAACTATTACTGATCCTAACATACACACTCACACACGTGTCCCTTGGTCCCTCTATGCCAAAGAGCAGTTTCCAGGCCAGATCACGTTACTCTACTCTGATCCTCCTGGCAGCTGCAGCTGGGGATCCCGCTGCTTGTCTCTGCCCATAGTTCTCCTCTTCCCCAGATATCCCACAGCCACTGCCCAGGCCTGGCTGGCTCACAGAATATGGCCGAGTCTTCCCTCCCTCTTTTGCAAATACCTGCCCAGTGAGTTCTTGATGATAGGGGCAGTATTTCATACCGGGGCCCCCAGGCCGTGGTGTGAAGCCTTTGCCAGGCCTTGAAGAACACAGCATTGGTTTCTGACATGATCACAGCCCCTCAGCACTGAGCTCTTCCTCCAGCAGCTGCCATTCTTCACGTGAACCCCACACGGCTGGATGAACGCAAGGCCCCATGGGAGGTTATCAGCACTGAGAGAGGGGAACGAGCCCTCTAGAAGTGTGGAAACCAAGGCTCTCAAAGTGTCAGGACTTGCCCGTCAACTTTTCGCATCCCATCTCCACAGCAGCCAGTGATCTTTGCTCCAGTCCTATCCATCGCTCCTTAGTGCCCAGATTCAATGGACGGTTCACAGGTCCTCTTTAACCCAGAACTGACCTGATCCGCAAAACTACTCTCTCTTCACTTGTCCATCAGCCTCCCTGTCCCGGGTGCCTTCAGTGCTGTGGTTAAATCTCCCCCAGGGACTTTGCAAGTACTGGCTCCTCCACTTGGACCCCTCTTCTGTCCTTTTCTCCTTCTGCCAACTCAACCTTCAGATGGCAGCTTAAGAGGACTTTTCCTTTAAAAAGTCCTTCCCCGGTCTCCCCCTGACTCACGTGGTACCCCATAACTTAAACACAGCAGTGATCATGTTAAACAGTACTATCTGCTGGAAAGCTGGACTGAGGTATCCAACATCATGGGGCCTGGAACGTAGTAGGTGTTCAGTTAATATCTGGCAAATGACTAAGTATAAAGTCAAACTCTTAGGTACGTGGTCAGGAAGGGGCAGCCCAAGTGCATTTGGGCAGCTCAGCTCAATCCCCTGAGTACCACCTCATCCACTGGAACCGCCACTGTGGGCCCGGCTCTGAGTGACACAACCGAACCCCTCCCTCCTTTTCCTCTTCCTGGTTCATGGCCCAGCTCAGCCCTTCCCAGGACTGATTACAGACAAGATCAGAGTGCTAGGGGTGGTATGCCCACAGACCAGCCCCAATTACAGTGTGTCTTCTTCACTAGCTGTGTCCTGTAGGATCTAACACCACTGACTAGAGGCTGCAGCTGGGCACTTGGGGAGACTGTGTTACTTGTCCCAAACTCCCTTGAACTTTATGACCAGGTCTGGAGAGCTAGTCTGTCCCCTGTGGTGCAGGAACAGGTTGAGAAGTCAGCTATGGGGCCTCAGGTCAGAGTCAGGGGTCAGCACGGCCACAGCACCCTCGCCACCTAAAGAATGTCAAAGGTATGACCCACCTGACCTGCATCATCAGTGGTTAGGACGCGGGCTAGTCAGTGGGCTGGGGCTCCAAGTCCCCCTATATCTGAGTGAACCTCTTCCCTTTGTGACCTTAGACAAGATGGCTGCTGGTCACCTTTAGTACCGGAAGGTAAAGGTCCCAGGGCAGCGCCCTTGTCCACCTCTCTGAATTGTCCTTTGTTTTTCCAGGTTCTATGTTAGCTAATGTCCCAACCCTTCCAAATGCCAGCTCTGGGAGAAGTGTGGCAACGACCATAGGCTTCTGGAGGCTGCCTGATCTTCCACATGGCTCTCCCGAGAGTCCAGGGAGCCCTCCCTCCTGAGAGCTCTATGGTGGGCTCCCTCCGGAAGGTGACTTTGTCCCTTTTTGTTACAGGTTTAATTCTGCCCCAACCCATCCCCCATTCATATATGGCTGTCCTTTGGGACTTTTATTTGGAAATTGGGTCACTGAGATAGAAAGATGAATTGCTCTGGAGCAGGATGGAGCTTCACGCCACAGAACTGGTCCTTCTAGAAAGAAGCCACACGAAAAGAGTCGGGTGAAGAGGGGAGATGCCGACACAGGGCCAGGCCAGAACACAGGAGGCACCAGGAGTGAAGGGAGAGGCACAGAGCGGCTTCCTCCCCACAGCTCCGAGAGGATCAGCCCGGCTGACACCGTGAATACGAACTTCCGGGCTCTGGAGCTCGGAGAGAGACACTTTACGGTATGAACCACCCAGCTGACCAGAGAGTGTTGAGGAATCTGTTAGAGTTTGGATCTCAGTTGTCACCCACAGGCTTGGTCTCCACAGCTACTCTACTGGGGGATGGGGGAGACTATAAGAGGTGGAGCCTTAAAAAAAAAAAGAGAGAGAGAGAGAAATAACTTTAAACAGGAAGAGATGGGGTCTTGTGAGACATCTTCAGGTCATGGGGCTGTGCCAGTGAAGGGGGTTTGGGACTCCAGCCTTTCCTGGGGCTCTTTTGCCTTCTGGCAATGAGATAAGCAATATTCCGTCAAGTGCTCAGCCCAAAGCAGGACTGGAATCCCAGCTAGGAGCCAAACAAACCTTTTCTCTTCATAAATGAATTATCTCAGGACTTTTATTCTAGGGACAGAAAACTAACTAACACAGCAGCCCTGGGAGATGAATATACTTCTCTTTCAAGATGGTTGATGCTTTACAGTCAACTACAGGGTAGGTTCCCACTGCCCCTCACATCTCAGAAGGGGATGGCTCCGAGTGGCCAACATTGTGCCTGGTGACTGCAGCGCTGCTGGTGCGGGAAGGGCTGGATGGGATACTTCTAGGCTGAGGCAGCCAAGGGCACAGTGGCGGCTGCCTCTTCCCTCCTCTGGCTTGACGAGTCCCCTCCCTGCTCATAGGTGAAGGGGGGAGAGGAGACAAAGTGTCCTGGCAAAGGCTAGAATTGGCACAAGCTGATTGCTCAGGCAGACGACGCCGTGGCTGGGTGGGGGTCCCTGGGCTCAAGTCCCCCACTCGCACAGGTCTGAGGCTCCGTGCGGGGAGGATGTCCCCGTGAGGTTGTCAGCTGCTTCTCTGGCCCTTCTTGGCCGTCAGAGTCCTGGCAGAGAAAGCCCACTATTTGCTCATTTGTGCCCCTTCCAGGGCACAGGGCCATCGGACCAGCAATTACAGATGCCTGCACGTCTAGCGGCTGTTCTTTTGAGCGCAGTCAGAATTCTAGGAATGAGACCGACCCTCTAATTACAGGACGCCTGTGTGCTGTCATGAATCAGCCACCCTACTCTTTTCCGCTGCTGTGAGAACAGCTTATACCCTGCCCATCGGAGGGTCCTGACTTGGACGGACTCATGCTCAGAGGGGTGTGCTCAGCAGCGCCCCAGGATGTGTCCCAAGCCTGGGGGCAGGGCGGACCCCGGCAGAGGTCACTGTGGCCACCTCTGAGCTCTCAGGGACTCAGGGTCCCTGCATCCACTGGGCTTGTGACTCAGCCCCAGCAGCCCTGGTCCTACAAAGGCCCCATCTTACTGCATTTACTCTTGGGGTGAGTGTCTCGAAAGGCTCTAGAATGGAACCATACAGTGGACTGGAGAAAATGGGGAGATTCAATCAAAGGGCAGAAGATAGCAGAAGAGGAGGAGGGAGCTGTCTAGAGACCTACTGTACAACATGTGGACTACAGTTAATGATGCTATACTGCTTTGGGGAGAGTGTTGCTCAAAGAGTAGATTTTGGGCACCTTTGAAACCCCCAACGGTTAACTATGAAATCCCAGATACACTCATTTGCCTGAGTATACCAGTCATCAAAGCACTGTATTCTCTACTGTAAGTCTGTACAATATAACTTTTTAAAAATTAAAGAGAAAGGGGCCAGGGATTTGACTCAGGTGGTGCTGCTTCCTGTCTCGCAAGTGCAAGATTCTGAGTTTGATCTCTGATGCCAAAAAAAAAAAAAAAAAATTACAGAGAAGGAAACAGGCTAATGTATACAGGGAAAATGAGAAATAGTTAAATAATGGTAGCAATGGTTTTTGCTTTAATCAATTTAGATGATTTAGAGCTTTTTTTTTTACTGGTCCATAGAGAAACTTTCAAGTGTGGTCATGCATGGTACCCCTGAGGTTCCTAGGACAACAATATGAGCAACTGCAGGTTTTCTACCTTAGTCCTAAGCCCAGGAGGGATGAGAGGAACTCGGGCATCACCAAACCTCCTAACATGCTGTGTACATTTGTTTTCAGAGAAGCTTTAGCTATTGACACAGTCCCAGTAGAGTTCCTTGAAAACGAGGGCATTGTGTTGTGGGAAAGATCTGAGCAGGCCACGCATGCCAGGGGCCAGGAAAAGGGCCCCACCACTGACTGAATCTCTTATGTGCCAAGCTACACATACTACCCCACACTATGCCAAACGACTGAGCAAAGTGGGTGGCATCACCCCCATTTCCTAGAAGGAAAAACTAAGGCTCAGGAGTTAAGAGACGGACACCAAGTGCTGGTCACCCGCCTGGCCAGTAGCTGGCCCAGGGCTGGGATTTGTCTGATTCCAAGTTGGGTTCCATCCCTGGCACCGTGCAGCCTACCAGAGTAGAGCGAGGCGACCTCAAGGGAAATGCACACCTGTCCCTGAGAGCCTTTGCTCCCAGGCATTGAGGGATCAGAGCCCAGGGGATGAATCCTCTCAATCCGTGAGCACCTGCGCTCAGTATACGACACCCCACCCAGACTCTGCTGTCCGCTCCCAGAAGCCCCTACCCCAGGAGGAGTGGATTTCATTCTCCTCCACACCCTTGTGGCCCTTGGCTTCGGTGGCGGGTGGTCCCTCTGTCATGGTCTGCTCCATGCTGCAGTAGAGGCTACGGAGTGGCCAAAGCCTGGGTCTGGGAGCCAGGTGGAGTTCTGGCCCCACCACTTATCAGCTAGGTGACCTTAAATTATTCACTTAGCCCTCTGAGCTTTGCTTTCTACTCTTATGAAATGAAGCTAATCACACCTAATTCACAGGGTAGGAGGTGACATTTTTCTCTTGTTCTGTTTCCTCTCAGGGCTGCTGTTTCATTTTTCCACGTCTAAATCTGACCCTCCTATCAGTGAGAATCCAGTCAGCCTATGGCACTAGTGACAGCTAGTGCTACTGTTGTGGAGTAATGAGCTGAGCGCACATTTATGTGGTGTGATCGAAAAATATGGTGAGTGTTTAGAATTTTTTAAAAAAGTATTTACTACAGCAAAAGACACATTGCCATGAACCTTCCTCAGAACATTTCTGCTTGCTTTGAATGCACTTTCCCCCTTGTTCTTGCTGTTTTCTGAAGCAGCTATGGAAGATGTCTTTCGTGAGTGTCTTTGTTGTGCTTCTGTGGTGGCCAGTATGTCCTACCTTGATTCAAAATGTTTATCTTTCTCAGGCATTTTGACTTTGAGGATGATCTAGGCATTGTAAGTTACCAGATCCAGTAAGTAAACAAGGTGGAGGAGGACACACAGGAATGATTTTAGGAAGCTGTCTCTCCCCTGAATGTCACTTAGCAGCAGCATTCACTGTATTTTTGATCAAACCTGACAGAGACACTCCGGGAAAAGGACTTTTAGAGCTGCCTCAGAAAGTGCCAGAATAGTGAGATAAATGTTTTTGAAGTGGAGTATCTTGAGAGGGCTTTATAGCAATATGTCTTTTACAGCAATATATATATATATATATATATATTTTTTTTTTTTTTTTTGAGACAGGGTCTAGCTTTGTGGTTCAGGCTGGCCCTGAGCTCAGCCTCCAACTCACATCACAGCAATCCTCCTGCCTCTGCCTCCCGAGTGCTGGGATTACAGGTGTGAGCCACCATGTCCAGCACTGTGGTATGTGGTACTGGTTGCTGCTGGGGTGAGTCTCCACACCTAGTATTGTTAAGTGGTTACTGGGGATCGAACCTGGGTCCTTGTACTTACAAGACAGGCGCCGGAACCACTCAGCTAAATCCCCGGCAACTACAATAATAATTTCTAAAAATTTCAATAGTCACTGTATCTTTTCACTGCCCACTACAAACTATCCATTACTCAAGACCTGAAGCTTCTGGAGGCAATGAATTTTCATCTTCATATCCCTAGCACCTACTGTAGTTCCCGGGACATAATACATGCCCAAGATAGATTTGTTGCTAACCAAGAAATTCAAAGAAACTCCAGCTTACACCAATGAAAATAAACACAAAAACTTCAAAGCTCACAAACTACTCTACATGTATAAATGCTAAGATGATTTGGAGACTCTTTTGGGGGTAGTTCTAAGTGCTAATCAGAGGTCGGGCCCGATGTGTGTTAGGCAAGTACCACTGAGCTACGCTCCCAGCCCTAGAAACTTCCTTTGACCTTTTTCCTTTTTTTTTTTTTTTTATGCTGGGGATCAAACTCTGGCTCTTAGGCTTGCAAGGCAGGTGCAGCGCCACTGAGCTTAATCCCTGCCCCCCCAAACATTCTTGAGTAATAGATCTATCTTGGATTATTGGGAAGGGGGAGGGAAATTAGAATATGTACTTAACTTGGGGGCTACATGCAATAGGGCCAATCAACCATCCTATGGCACATGTTTTGATGGCACATGTCTAATTCAGTGGACCAAAAAAGCATCAATTTTCCATCCTTCCAACCACTACCTTTTCACTCTTGAATGTATCCATCCCACCCTTCCAATTATCCATCCATCCACGTATACATATATGCACACATACATACACGCACATGTCCATACAACCACCCGCCCATCATCGTGTCATCTGTGTACCCTCATATACACCATCGGAACACTGTCTAGTTTCCAGCTACTGTTACAGGCTACGGATGAAAGCCATGGATGCCACCCTCAAGGAATTTATATTCTAGAGGGGAGAAAGGTCAGTCAGTCAGTCAGTCGGTCAGCCATCTGCACTCGGTATGATCCGGGTTAGGGCTGGGATGAGTCAAGGGGCTGGGGGAGGACACGAGTCCTAGGAGGGACGGAGAAGACTGTCACGGAGAGGTGATGTCCGTGCAAGGCAGGAAAGACGAGGAGGAGATGCCAAATGGGGAGACAGGCTTCCTGGCAGAAGGAACAGCGGGAAACACGGGCTTGACCACAGCAAGACACGCTGGAAGCAGAGAGAGTTGGCCAGACTCCAGGAAGGAATCTCACAGGGCCGTGGGTTGAGTTTGACTTTGGACTTGGTTCCCAGGGACAGGGAGCCCTGGGATGATACGAAAGAGGTTGTCTTGAGCGAACAGAGAAAAATTCTAGAGAGATATCTCTGCCAGGAAATGGATTCTCTTTATGAATGAGCAACAGCACCTGGGAGGCGAAAGATCAGACTTGGGGATGACAGCAAAAAGCCTTCCGCCATCTGAAATTCGGCTGCGCTGTCTCCTTTTCCAGAAGCATTTCACGCCTGGTTAAAAACTCCGTGAAGCTGGTGGGAGGGAAGCTGGTGATTCAGATGATTGTTAACAGTCTCCTTGAAGAAGCCTCCTTGAAGCCCAGATGGAAATAAAGATCCCGGCTGGCTGCGGCAGAGAAAGCCTGTGGCGCATAGCTGTGGGTGGTCAGGACCTCTCCGGCTCGGGCACAGGCTAACCCTGCACTGCGCCCGTCCTCTGCCCGGGCCAAACCTGTCCTGTCTGTATCTCAGATATGAGCCAGGGGAGGGCTACAAACTCTAGCCACAGGGCAGAGTGCAGATTTCCGGCACATTTGCTACATTCTGCGCATGCGCCTTTGTGATACAAGTGAAACCAGGCTGGGTTCTTGGTTTGGGGGGCTTAAAATCCTATCGGGAATATGGGACCTGTCCGTCAGGTGACACGGCTGTTTGCTTTCACAATGCGGAGAAAGGGGGAGAAGGAACGGAGCTGAGTACTAATGTCTCCTCTGAAGTAATGCAGGGTCAAAATATGTCACCTAGAGCGGATGGAGTAAGAAAATAAAAGTGTAAAAGCTTGTCTTAACGTTGCCACGGCAACCAACGTAGCACTAAAAATAGTGACAGACCTAGATGGAGAGGACAGGGCAAGAAATGTCAACAGATAAGGTCCAAGGTCTGTAAATCAATAAACAGAGTCTAAGTATGGTATTTAGGGATTTGGAGATAGACACAGAAGAAACAGCTCGAAGATCTCAGACCTGGAGGCCTGGGATATGGCAGAAAAGCCGCGGGGGTGAGGAGAGGGTTGGTCTCCAGTACAAAGGTTTTTCTCTTAGTGAACTTTTGGATTGTGTGGATGCTCACAGATGAAGGAAAAAAAGGGGAGGGAGGGAGAGAAGACTTTTAATTCGAGATAAATAGTTAGGTAAATGGAGTCAACACAGAGCTGACGTTGGGGGCAGGCGACTGTCATCATGTGACTCAGCACGGAGTTTGCCGATGCAGCCCTGAGAGATTGTGAACTTGGATGGAAAAAAAAACTTACATTTTTACTTGGCACTGACCCCCTACCTGAACTTTAGCGTTTGCTTTTCATCGTGACTGGAGGAAAGAAAGTACCGGCACGCTTCATCCCCAGTAGAAATCCTGAGGCTCTCTGTATTACCTAAGCGTTATCAGAAATATCTCAAAATATTTATGCTCATCCCCACCTCAAAATGATAGCATGTGTTGGGTTGGCAGCTAGCTCCCGCTAAGGAACGTGTTAATAAAAAAACACACATATTACCAAATCACATCTGCTTCTTTACAGTAAGGTGTCGGTAACTGTTTCAAGATGACTGGCTTATTTGCAATCATGGGAGTTACATTCTGTGCACTGAAAAATCATCTGAGAAGGTCTCTAGGTACCAGCAGAAGGCTAAAGGGTCTGTGACATACAGCAGGCTGAGCACCTTCGAAGAGAAGGAAGAGCCGTGGGATTAAAGGATTAGAGGCAGAGAAGCAAAACTCACTTGTGTGGGAAGCTGTTAGCCCGAGGGATGGAGGAAGGCACGGTGATGGGGGCGGGGCTGGCAGACGCAACTTTGACTACCAAGCACCTACCTGGAAGGCTGTGGGCTGTAGGCTTTCACAATAGCCAGCCAAGGTACCGATGCCACCTTCCATTACAGTGTAAGGAAAAACAGCCGCAGGCCTAGCCGGCGGGTGGCCAACTCGGCTGTATATTCTGACTCACTCATTTAGACCTCCGAGTACAATGGGCTCTCATCTGCGTTCCAGCTCTGAAGCAATCATGGATTAGGCAAGTCAGATCTCTGCACTCGGGAAGAACGGCTGAAGTTCGCCCCTTACCTTGCTTCCCGCTAATGCCTGACTTGACCCTGACAGTACTCAGGTGGCCAATGAGGATGCCAGTTCCCTGGGCACTGCATCCAACTTCAAATCCTGCCTATTCTCTCCTGAACACCTCAGGCAGCTTCTTCTTTCCCCTTTTGCCTGTGGAGTGCTCCTGGCATCGAGCCTGAAAGTCCCCAGATCTCCTCATCGGGGTCCCCACTTCTGATCTGTGCTTCCCACTAATGCACGAAGCACGTGAACTTGAATTTCTCCACTTGTGATCCCCAGGGCCCATGAGACACAGTGGCTGTATTGTAATTATGTGTTTTAATGTGTAGGGTGTTGAGTCATCCTCCTCTGGATTAACTGATAACCATCCCCATGTGACTCTGGCACCCGCTGGGGGTTGTGTCAAGTTGGCTACTGCACTGAATTACTGCACTGTCATGAGGAAAGACTGGGACACAGTCAACGACCCTCACGGTGCCTGGTGAGGCCCAGGGAGGGGATGCCGCGCTGTGGACAGGGGGTTTACACAAGGGCGAGGAGGTTAAGGGGTGGAAAATCAAGCTGTCCCAGCAGAGGCGGGCATGGGGGCAGGTGTGTCAGAAAAACCCTCTGTGAGAGGCACAAATCGGTGCTAATTAAGCTCTTCAGAAAGAAAAAGAATCCTTCGGGCAGCCTGTCCCACACTTGACTCATGAGTGGCGATTTTGTCTCAGCACAACGTCATGCTGCTCATCACGGACATGCTTGGAATTTGAATGTCTGGCTGGGTTGTGTAATTGTGATTATATTTAACGTCTGGATTTGTTTTGGTTTTCAAGCAGTATGTGAGATAGAATGAACAACACATACCTGCTTCTATGCTAGCACATATGTAAGCAATATCATAATAAAGATATTTTTTGCCTGGCTTGATGAGGTGTTCCTATAATTCTAGTGCTCTGGGAGGCTGAGGCAGAAGGATTCACTTGAGCCCAGCCTGGGCAACCTAGCAAGACTGTCTCAAAATAAAAAAGTATAAAAGCGCTGGGGATACAGCTCACTGCAAAGGCCCTGAGTTCAATTCCAGGTATTGCAAAACAAAAAAAACCAGAACTGTATCTATCGCTGCCTATCTCTGTCTGTCTGTCTGTCTTTATATAATGGCAGAATTGGAGGGGAGCTATCTGCAGGAATATGCGCTCTTTCAAAGTATTTTAGTTTGAAAGACAGAGATGTAGGTGCCTTTCTGCAGGCAGTGGTCCCTGCTCGGAACTTGGCTGCTTGGCGTTCGTACTCCATTGCGCACCCTGGTCTCTACATCCTGCTGCTCTCTGGCAACAGAACATCTACTTTGGCTAAACAGATCGGTCTGTGATTCCCGTTGTCCACACCAGCACCCAGCAGTATTTTCCTAGATAGGTAAGGATGAGGTGGGACCAGGGCACAAATCAGCACCTGGAACATTGGTTGGTCCTGCTCATCGCAGCCATTACTAGTTGGCATGAAAGCCATCTCAAGGGAGGAGGGAGACTAAACACTCTCACAGCATTCCAGTCTCCACGGTCGTGTCCTGGTCAGGAGAACAGAAGGGAAACTGAGGCAAAGGTGTAAATTAGAATGCAGAGACAGCCAGGGGGGAGATTTGGGGCCCCGAGATGTGGGAAACCACGTGCGGTGTAGAGAGGCTGCGGATGAGGCCCAGCTCTGTGTGCCTGAGGATAAGTGACCTAATTCCTCTGACACCCCAGCCTCCTGGCAGGTCAGAGGAGGAAGCATCATTCTAGCCCTGTCCGGTCCATGGAACTGGCTGCAAGGTCTTGAGGTCTGCGGTGGGAAGGGCAGAAAAGGCAGGGAACTGGGCCTCCCTTGGCTGCTGACAATGATGAGGTAGTCAGATGTGCAATGAGTCATGAAGGGCCATCAACAGGAAAGGAGAAGGACTCCGTCCTGTCTGACCCCCACCCTCAGGGCACAGCCTCCTCGGGAGAAGAGGGGGGTCCTGGATGTGGGGTGTGGCATGGGCTCCTCAGAACGAGGTATACCCTGGAAGGAATGGATGTGTGGGTGGATGGATGGATGACTAGATGGACAGACAGATGATCGACAGAATGAATGAGTAGATAGTTGGGTGAGTAAATGATTTGTATGACGTGCATGTAGGAGAGGGCAGGAGTGGCCTCCATCTCTTAGATGGTCTTAGTGCCACAGATTTTAATGACCACAGGCGCTTTAAGACCCTCCATTGGTAATGTCCTGGTCAGGAAGGAGCCAGGGCCTATGAGTTGTGCTTGGCAGGGTGAGAACGTGATAAACCACCACCGATCTCACCTTTCCATGGGCGTCTCAGGGACCGATGCCAAGTGCGAATGGTAAGCAGGCGGGTTTGGGGCAAAAGCTCAGGGTGGAGGAGCGGAGCGGAGCGGGCAGCAGCGTGCATCTTGATGCCCAAATCCACGGGAGCTGCTGGCTAAGATTCCCCACTTCCTTAAACAGACTTTGTTCCCTTGCTTTGAGGTTTGACTCCGTGAAAATATTTGGTCTTTATTTGAAATCTTTTGTTTTTGTTTGTAAGCATCAAATGTCTCTTTGTAATTCGCTGTTCTGCGCACGACACGGTGAGCCTCACAAACCTATTTTTTTTTTCCTAGCTGCGTGTTCTTCAGTAATGAGCTCCACTTTGATTCAGACATTTACAGCAGAGTTTTCTTCCTAATTGAAAAGGGATTTTTAAAATGCATTTGGCAGAAGCCGGGTGGGGAAAGACGTTGAAGTTACAGCCTCATTTATTCCTAATGAAGTAGAAGGAAAGTGGAAGCCAGGGGAAGAATGATATTTTAAAAAAAGGAACACAGAAAGTAACAGAATCCAAAGAAGAAAAGAAATAATGTACGTAGTGAATGTACGTAGGCTTCGAGTAGGTGTCTCCCTGTATGTACACGCACTCCAGTTTGGAGAATGCTCTCTAGCCATGGACCATTCCCTGGGACTCGAGGCCCTACTCCATCCCCTCGCAGCCGCCCTGGGCCTCAGTTTCCACATCTGTCTATGGGAGGACGGTCTCAGGGAGGAGGGAAGAGGACGTAAACTATAGGGTGTAGTGAACACGTGCAGGAGCAGGGTGGGTCTCGGGAAGAGCTCCAGGACTTCCCTCTGCGATTCCAGTGTGGCGAAGCACGTCGGTGCACACTGATACTCCCGGGCACAGAAGCACACGCACACTCACGGGCACGAGTCAGACTCTCTCACAGCCACGATACACGTGGACTTCACATTCGTGTTCGCACACATCCTCCCACGCACCCACATTTTCTCACACACGGTTGACACATCCATACACACCCACAGATACGCCACTGGCATAAAGTCCTCTGAGTCCTAACACTGTCTCGGCACCCTTCCTTTCACTCTTACATACACCCTTACACAGCTCTCAGATACACACCCCAGACCTCTCCCACCATCCCTTACACACGCGCTCACACCTCCACCACACCCCTTCCACTTCTGTGCGCTCCCCACACTGACACATCGTCCTGCATTCCTCCTCAGACACACTCACACTCATCACATTACTTCACCCACTCTCGTCCTCACAGCCTCACAACACACGACTATTTTGAAAGGCAAGACTCCCAGCTGTCTCTCACCCCTTGTGTACCTTCACACACACCTTTGGACAGTGTCACACACCTGCACACACACACCCTCACCCTCACATACTGTCACAGGCACACGCTTCAAACACATTCATTCACACACGCATATCTACATCCTCTCGTATCCAGACTTCCTTCCTACACCCTTACCTCAGTTCTCTACACTCGCCCTCCCACAGTGCGCCCCACAGACCTTCACATATACACCTGCCTCATGCACAGCCTCTCACGCTACATCTTTCCAGTCCCATGACATCCCTCGGGTCCTTCCCGATCTCCTCCTCCCCTAGCTGGGGTCTGGCAGGAAGGGACTTGGATATCCCTCAGAGATACAGGCCCTGCCTCCAGCACCCAGGACAGGGGCTGTGTGACTTACACAGGGACCCTCCCACCCTTCCAGAACAGAGGTCTAAGGGAAAACAGAGGCTCTGAGAGGGAAGCAACTGTTTCGAGATCAACAGCTAGCAAATGGCACTGCTAGGACTGGAACCTGGGCCCCAACCTCTTCACTGCAGTTTCCTTATCTCCTGCCCTGGGCCTGGCGCCCCCTTCTGGGCTCCCTGACTCTTCGTGCGTCCCGCACTGGGGCGATGTGCCTACCACGTTGTCTTTATCTGGCTCACCACTCGGCCAGAAATCCTCTGTGGGTGACAGGCAGGCCCCGCCCAGCTGTACCCCACTGCTGCTGTCTTTGCTGGGCCGATCGGGGAATGACGACACTCCCTTCCTCCCCCAGGGTCCCCCACCATCGGGGACAGCTTGAGCGGCTTCCTGACGCAGCCTTGGCTATACGGCCTGCCCCCAGGGGAGATGGGTTCTGGGAGGCAGCTCACTTCCCAGACCCACGTGGGCCAGGCCTGCCGAGCCCCTTCCACTGGCCTCCCCGGCCTCCCACACTGCTCTGCTCCTAAAAACACTCCCTAGACCCGAACACACAGACTCCCACATCTCAAGCACAGAAGCTGGCGCAGGAGAGACAGTGGGGAGGCCGGCTCATCACCACGGCCCCGCGCCCAGCAGGTGCACGGTGGGAGCGTCCTGTGTGTTCACTGACCGAACAAGCCCGGGCTCCAGGGCTCCTTGCGAGACCTCTCCTCTGATCCAATCACACGGGGCCTCTTCAGCCAGGCTGCACAGGGGGCCCCACTCCCAGACAAGGGCAAGAGCTTTGCTTTCCACATTCCCCTCTGCCCGCTGTCTAGACCAGCGCTCACCCCAGGGGGAGCTTGTGAAGCCCATGGAGTGAACGCGTGAGTGGACGTCGGAGCGCTCACGTCATCTCCCTCTACCTGCGTGTCTGGCTTTCTCATTCCTACCCTCGTCCCTCTGAGCCCTTCACGGCCATTCTTATCATTACCTGCGAGGTGCCCTCATCTGCCGTATTGCCTCAAGCTGGGTTTTACTTCAAACCAAAGTGTTTGCTCAGCTTCCCGGACACCCCAAGAGGTCACCCGAGGACCTGGGGATCTCTGAAGGGCCCGGATCAGGTGGACCTGAGCTGAGAGGCGAGATCCCCACCCCACTCGCCCAGCACATTCCTGCTTTGATCCATCTTACTAAACTCTCTTTTAGACCAACGCACCATGTACAGGCAAACGTGGAGACACACTCTGCTGCCTTGGGTTTTCCCGAGGCCTCACCTAGGCCGAGGACACAAGGCCCACCCTCCCTCATGTCGCTTGTTCAAATATCGTGTACAGAAAACTCCTGGTGTCTCCTCCACTCTGGGGCTCCGGGCTGAAGCTCCCGAGGTTAAGCACGGGCTTTGGAATCCCACAGGCTGTGACGAGTTAAGTAATCAGCCCCCATTCCCAGTCTCTAGCTGTAACACACGAGCAGCTGAAGGCTGCACCTGAGGGCCAGGCATGGCTCCAGTCACGTGAACCACCTCACGTGCCCCTAAATGGTAAACGGTACCATCTGGTATTTAGTAGTTACCCAAGCGAGTGCCTTGGACATACTTAGTGATCCAACATCAGAACGACAGTGCTTTCCTTTGGGAAAAAGGGAGTTACCTGGTGGACATCGGCGCCATTCCTTGTCCTGGTGGGGCTACTTCCCAGAAGCCTAAGGAGCTATATGATGACCACGGGCATTAGGCTTTAGCAAAAGCCACTAACTCTAGGTGGACACTGAGGACATTCCGAGTGCTATTATCTAGGGGGTCCCAGTTCCTTCTGTAGACACCAAGAAAGGACACTAGTGTCCCTCTGCTTAAACATCTGGCTTCTCGCAGGCCCAGGCCCATGTGTACATATGGTCGGGAAGACCAAAGAGAGGATGGTTTTATATCAGAGTCAATGATGCGTCTGTAGCAGCTGGCTCGGAGCTTGGCTGGTAGTAGACACTCAGTACACCATGAGTCAGTGAAGGATACAGGAGTGAATGAATCTGACATCTAGGACCTAATTCCAGCACACAGTCCAGTGGTGTGTTTCCCGATGCATACTGTTAGGTGAATGAACGAATTTTAGGGTTACTAGAGTTCCGGGCATTGCGCCTAGGCTCTAGGGAGGAAACTTTGGTGAATACTTTTAGATGAAACAAATGAGACCCAATATTTTCCACAAAGCCATCAGGCTTCCGTTGTGGGTGCCCCTCCTTGCCCCCTCCTCTCAGACTCAGTCCAAGTACCGAACCCTAAAGTCTGCTACCAGCCAACTGGGCCCCGGTGTGAGGAAGGCGTCTGTTCACTCCGAGGTGCACCATGGGAGCTGGGGGGGTCTGCACGAGGATGGACCTCCCCTGAGAGGCTGAGCCGGAAAAGCACTCCGCAGTGACCTGGGCACTGCCGAGGAGCTGTCACCTACACAGCATTGGCACCACGTGCAGCCACACAGGCGAGTACATGCCACAGGCAGCCCATGGCACGTACGCACACACAGCAAGGCTCTGACTGGCCCCAGGAGGGGGTGGCCACAGACCCCCTGGTGGCACAGGCTCGGGCACACTTCCATGGATAAGTCAAGCTCTCCAGCCAGGAGTAGGGTTCTAAGTTCACAGCCAGCGTGGCCCAGGAAATAATCATATGCCATCCTTCTGCTTGGCGCTATCATTCCCAGGCCCCAAGTCTGACCTAGGGCAGGCAGTCAGCGCCCCTCCCCTCTGTCTCTCATGGGATAGACCCCCCACTGGGAACCAGAAGGTGGCCCAGGGCCTGCCCTGTCTGCTGCCAAACTAGCAGCCCCAGAGCATCCCCGGCCAGGCCCCGACTCTGTCCCACTGCGCCCCGGGACATGAGGCTCTCTGAAGCTCAGGGCCTCCCCGTGAGCGGCGGCCCCCACGCTGCAGCCTCTCCACAGCACTGCCCACAGGGGTCTTGTGCCACCAGCAGGGCCACCCTGCAGCTCGAGATCTCAGGCTGGCAGGCTGGAGGAACATGTGTGTCCTCAGATGGCTACACAGGCTGGCACACAGACCCGGCTGCACTGGACAGGGGAAGGGAGTCAGGGCCCAAAGCCTCAGGCCCTGCTGGCAGGCTCCTCTTTCCCCCTGGCGTCCCCTGCAGATGCTGTGTGTGTGGGTGGCCTCTGCAGCTGCGTGACTCAAGGGGAAGGACTCTGGCCTCCCTGTGGTCCCTGTGGGTCCACTGCAGTTAGGCCAAGGTGAAGGGGGTCAGGGATGCTGGGGCCTGAGTCGCCCCAGAAAGAGATACATGAAGACCCCCCCTCCCCTAGATGCCCAGCCTCTTGGTGGGGGCACAGGACCCCCTGCCGGGTACTCACCAGTTACAGCGAGGGCTCACACTGGCATGGTGGCGTCGCCCCTCTCAGCCGGTGCTCCCCATCTGGAGAGGGCAGCGGCACTAATCGCTGCCTGGCATGGTGTGCAGAGTGGCTGGGCTTAATTGACACCAGGTGGCCCCTCCCCAGGGGCAGGCTGGGAGGCGGCCCTGGCAGGCCAAGGCCGGGCGGGGGGTGGCGGTGAGGCCCAGCCAGTTCGGGCCTCCCCGGGAGAGGCCCGAGCAATCACGCAGCCCCTGGGGCAGCCCTCCCTCCTCCATGGCGCAGGCCCTGCCTCCCCAGGCTTTGACCTTTCTTTCATTCTGAAGCCTACAGCAGTAACAGAGACAGTGTCTGCCTGGGTGAGGCGGCTCAGGTTTCCCCAGCTGGCTGGGCAGCCCCAAGTGAGCACAGCATGGTTGCAGTGTCCGGGTTGTCCTGCCGAGTTGTCCCTGCCGAGTCCTGGGGAGGGCCAGTCGCTATCATGTTCCACAGGCCCATGAACTACCTTTTATTGAGCACTTACTATGTGCCAGGCCCTGCCTGGCACCCACATTGTCCCCAAATAAATCTCTCACATGCCCCACAAGGTGAGCATGTAGTAACTGCTCTGTGCAGATGCAGAAACACAGGTTCAGAGAGGTAAGTTTCTTCCCTGAGGTCAGAAAGCGAGAGAGCCAGGACACACATACACACACACACACCCACACACACCCCTGCTCCTCAGTCTAGTACCAAGTCAGTGATTTGCATCAGTACTTGCAAAGTAGAAATCAACATATCCTGTTTTAGACAGAAAATAGAGGCACAGAGAGAAGAAGCCAGTTATCAAATCACACAGTCAAGTGTAGAATTAGGATTTGCCAATAGCGTGTTGGGCCAGCCCTCCAGAGTGAGTAGAGTCCCTCACTGGGGCACAGGCCACCTCTCCCACCCCCTCTGTGTGCCTGATGCTGTCTGGGTTCCAGTTTTGAGCCACAGCTTGCAGTGGAGGGGAAGGAGCACTGCCTGTGGAGTCGGGCGGCTCGTGCCCAGCGTGCTGTGTGACCTTGAGTAAGTTTTTCTACCTCTCTGAGTTTTGCTGTAGCTGTGTTGAACAAAATCAAGCCAGTATATGAAAAAGGCTGTGTGTCCGGGACTCTGTTACCGTGACCTTCCACCTGCTGATCCTCCCTGCTGTAGGGTGGGATTCGGTGGGGGAGTAAGAACCCTACTTCAAATCCCAGCACAGAGCCCGCAGGACTTTCAGAAGGTGCTGCGCTCACTGGCTTCTAATTTCTTATGTCTAACACCTGCTGGAGAACACGGCATCCCTACCCGGGCCTCGGGAGGACCGAGCACACGCCCAGTGCCCACCCTGTAGGCAGATTGAAAGCAGCTACCACGTGTGGAGCCATGTGCAGGGCGCAACACAGTTTATAAACCATACAGATAAGGACCTCATACTATGTGCCTGACAAGTACAAGTAGCATTCGTCAAAAGAACACGTTGTTTTCACTGGGGCTAATGCAGTGAACAACACAGACAAGGCCGATGGCCACATGGGGCTGACACGCTTTCGTAACCAGCCATAATAGGACACTTCAAATCCAGGCTGGAACTCAAGATGGTGGCATTCTTGTTGAGCCACGCCGGCTGCCATGGCCTCCGATCCCACCTTAGTTCTCAGCTCTGTGTCAGAAATGCTGTGCCTTTGGGAACCACGGCCAAAGAAAAAGAGATGAAGCAGTTCTGGAAGAACACAGGTTCACGCCATCCGGTATCTTTCCATATCACTGTCTACAGTCGGTGTCCTCCAGGACAATGTCCCTTTGCCATCATGGCACTGCTGTGGCTGTGAGAGGAGGGGTCTCTCTGTTTGGTGTTCCCTGAAACTTTGAGTCTTACTGGGAATTTGTGAGGTCTTGTGCCCCAGCCAGTACTGGTCTGCACAGCTAAGCTTGTGCTCGTCTTCCCTCTGATGTGCGACACCTGGGATGGACTCTGCCTCCGGGGAGACCTAGGAAGAGGTCTGCAGACCACCCGGCTCTACAGTCTGGGGCCTTCTTAGTTTTCACTGTGGGGCTGACAGCCGTGGGAAGTTCCCAGCATCATCTCTCCACAAACTGACTCTCACAGATGGCTTTACCTTCCTGTTCCTCACTCCGATCTCCAGCCAACAAGTTATCTTACCTGTTTCTATCCTTCTATCTTTACAGGTGCCCTGGAGTTCGGTAAAATCCCAGTCCTCACACAGGTCCAGTTTTTTCCTTGTTTTTCCCAATGCAATGGCTGTAAAAATACCCCTTTCTTACCCACAGCTCACAGCCTGCTCCGGGCCTTATTTTCTCTCCATGCTGGGCTTTGGTTTGTGCCGAGGGTCAGCTTTTGGCTCCTTCCTCCCGAGATAATGGCAACAATGCCTGCTCTGTGGCTGCGGCTCTGGGTGCCACTGTCTGTAAGTTGCTGGCCTGAAGGACAGTTCTGTCCATTGGGCAGAGTCCAAGGTCTTTAGCCCCCACACAGTGTGGCTGGAAGAAGGGAGGCAGGATGGAAGGAAATTGTTGTAACCTGGCTAGGGCGAGATACAAAGATGGGTTGGTTCTTGGAGCAGGTGGTCTAGAAATAAGATACATGGCCTTGGAGGGGAGAGGATAGTCCAGAAAGCTATTAATTATTTTAAGGTCTTTTGTCTCCTGTTGGTTTTTGCACTTATAGAAAAAAGAACCCTTTTAATGTCATGTTTTCTGATCCAAGTTTATGTTCTGTCTTTTCTGAAACAAAATACAAATAAAAACAAGAACATCAGCCTCAGTAAGCAGCCGTGATGGTGACTGTCGTGTTCTCAGGCAGGACAGGCCTTTGTGGATTCACAGGCAGGGGACCTCCCTGTGCGCTGTGGCCTGCGCCTTGGGCAGCTCCAGAGAGGAGCGCGGAATCCAGAAAGTTCTGGGGCTTGATCCTCTGTGAGGCCCAGGGCCTCCTCTGGGGCTGACTGGGCTCCCTGACAGGTGGCTTGTCCCCCTGGCACAGACCCTGTCCCCACGTGGGGAAGCCGTGACTCAGCCAGCCTGACCTGTCAAGCTGAGGCAAGAAGAGAGGCAGCAGCTGCTTCGGCTGCACGCCACTGGCGCTCCTGAGTCAGGCCTGGGGCAGGTGCCTGGGTCACAGACCGGAGCTCCGGGATGGCAAGGGAGGGGTTCTGAGCTCAGAGTGTGGGCTCCATAGCAAGTGTGCTAGAATATTCTAATAAGAATCACGGAGCTGGCTGCCCTGGGAGAGGATGAGCTCCCCATCAATCTAAGAATTCCAGAAATTAGGAGAGAGTTCAGATAAGCCAGTTGGTGTCTATTCCTTCTAAGGGTCTAATTTTAGAAAAGCTTCCCCTGGAAGTATTTCCCGAGTCTGTATGCCACTCAGGAAGGTGCTCCCTGCCCTGTCCTGTCCCTACGATGGGCTCGCCAGACCTCTGACACACATCATGTGCCGGATTAACCTGATCCCTTACCCAGTGTACACACAGGCTTGCGCTCCCCTCCCCTTGGCCACAGTGTGGTAGCCCTGGCTGACAGTGAGCACTCAGCAAGGGCTTTTATGCTAATAAACACACAATCTGGAACGATCCTTCCAAGGTTCTCACTTGGAGCCCTGAGGACGCAAGTAGGCTGTGCAAGTGAGCAGCCGGCTTCAGATCCCAGCGCATAGCCTGCAGGACTTTCAGAAGGCACTGCGCTCTGTTTAAAAAAAATACTCATCAGGATTAGAAAATACCTCACAGAACAAAGACCCAGGCTGGAACTGAACTTGACACGATCAGATCCGCCCCCTTGGGCCTGGCCCTCAGGCCTAGTCCTGAAGGAACCAGATATCATTAAAAAACAAGGAAAAGAAGAAACAAGGAGCTCCTCTGAGGGCTCTGTAGCTGCTTCTGAAGCGCCCTGCGGTCTGAATGAACAGACCCAGGAGAAGGAGGCCCACTCCTGAGACCACACGGTCCCACAGCTGGGAGCTTCAGCCCTGTCTTCAGGGGCCCAGCCTGACGGTGGGGGAGGCCGGTTTGCACCTTCTGGCTAAGGGGGCCGGAGGGGGCCGGACGACCA
Organism: Petromus typicus; assembly: GCA_004026965.1. NCBI lineage: Eukaryota > Metazoa > Chordata > Mammalia > Rodentia > Petromuridae > Petromus > Petromus typicus. Next base: position 57,496 of record PVIR01003202.1, read on the forward strand.
CGGACGGCTGTGACTCCAGAGCCTATTTCTTGTAGGCAGCTGCTCCTTCGGGCTGGGCTGAAGAGTTGCTGCACACTCAAAGACACGGATTTCAACATGACACCAGTAACCACGGAAAGTGCCAGTTTTCTACTCCTCATTTCTGAAACGTCTTCGCCTGCAGCTGAGAAGGTGGATTCGGCCGTAATCCCCACTCGACGATGGTCAGCGTCTCAGTTCGGATTCCCTTGGAAGCAGAGTCTCTCAGATTCAGTGATCAAACTGTCCTGGTGTCACATAAGTTGAGAAATGTCCAGACTCTGGCCTTTCTGCGAGCGTTACTAAAAACACTGGAAGACTCACAGCAAACATAGATTTCACCTCCTTTCCTTTTGCTTTCCAACCATGTTCTCTGACCTCCTAGGCTGGCATTGCAGGGAGACTCCTGGCTGAAGCCTCTGTTCTTGGGGCCTGAGAACGATTTTCCTCGTCAGTGGCGGAGATGGCATTTCACTTGTGCCTGAGCCCCAGGAGAACTCCTGGGTTATAAATGGTCCTGAGAAAACCATTTGCCAAACGCTGTGATGATTTCGAGCCCTCGGACGGAAGGGTCAGGATGGCCCCACAGCCTGTCTGTGGCCCTGAACGATTGACTTGGGATGGCTGAGACAAACAGCCACAGCGGGACATTTGGAAACACGAGCATCCGTGTCCATTAAGACCTCAGGGACACGGCCCTGGTGAGAGGCAGGGGCAGAGGTGGGAGAGCGGGAAGGGCCTGGTCAGTGGGTGTGGGTGAGCGGGTGAGCGTTAGGAGTTTGCTGGGTCTGCACATGGGTGTGCATCCCCCCATCAGAGCATGTGTGCCTCAGTGCACGCGTGGGTACACATGGATGCTGGCACCCAGCATGTAAGGCAGGGGCTGGGGACCCGAGGGACTCTGGTGGCCTATGACAAGAGGGTGATAGTCCCATTGGTGACGACCTTCTTACCTGCAGTTGGAATCACTGCTAGATGGCATGTGGCCCACCTGACATGGCCCTGCCAGGCCCCGGGATCCTGTCAAAGACTCACAAGAGACCAGAGCAGTCATTTCAGGAGGAGGAAATGCCCGCCGGTTTCTGTGTGACAGTCACTGCACCGCGGGCCCTGGGCTACCACTTCCCAATAGGCAGAGGCCTCAGGACTTAACCGACCTTCAGTGTTCTCCACAGACACCTCCATTCAACACGGGCCTTTCTCTTCCAGAGTCTCTTGATCCAAAATATACACCGAAGGCTTGTGCTGTGCTGAAGGCTCCACGTATTTTATCCACATTTTTATGCACTAGGTACTTTGATGATCTCCATTTTATAGATGAGCAGAGATTCCACAGAGCAAAATGACCTCCCCGGGGTGGTGCCGCTGTTAAGTTTATGGCCGGGGCAGAAACGGCCCTGGATGGAAATCCTATATTACTTACCGAGGCACAGAAGAGGCTCTGGCAAGGCCGTGTGGAGCGGGAGGCAGACAGCTGGGTGTTAGTATCATACTTTCTGCCTGCTGACCACAGACCATGAGGCCCTAGTTCAGATCCCAGCAGTGCAGGGAAGGCTGCCCTGCCCTGGTCCTGCTGTGAGTGACCAGGTGATTCACGACTGAGCGGGTACTCCCCCCTGTGTGGCCTGGTGGCATCCCGAGCCTGCTGAGGCGGTGGCCCGACACATGTGGGTGTGGTCACTGAGATTTGAGTTCGAGTCTGCGTCTTAGCAGCGCCTGTACTCCACCCTGGGAAATGGTGGTGGCGAACAGCTTCCCACTCTTGACTGTCTTTCCGGGACAGCTCCCTGACGGCTGCTCCCCTCCACCAGCCCCAGGCGCCCCCCACCCCGCCCCCCGCCAAACACAGCGAGATTTATCATAGTTTCTTAACCTCAACATTGCCAAGGGTTTGGGATGGATGATCTCCTGTGGGAAGTCAATCCATTATGCCTTTTGTCACTAGATACCATTAATCTCGTGTCCCCCGGGGCTGGAGGCAGTATCGTCCTGCTGAGAACTGTCCATTTTCTGCCAAAGGTCATCCTGAAGTACCATCCGACGTGGCAGTTCAGGGCTCGGGCTCCAGATTCACACAGTCTGGGTTTGGACCCTGGCTCCCCACTGACTGCTGTACACCTGTAGGCAAGTCTCTTACCCTTCTCGGGGTGCAAACCCCTTAGTGCAGTACAGTGAGGGAGGGACCAGCCTCCTAGGGCTGTGGGGAGGAGGAGTGAGCCGGGAGTTGTCGTGCGCTTGGTGCTGTTTTTGGGAACTGGTCTTGAGGGTTAGGGAATGTGAATGGGTTTGGGAGGACCTCAGTCTGGGGAGAGGTACGCAGCCCGGGTCTCAGGCTTTGGGAGGCCTTGCCCTGCCCCCGCGTGGAAGGTGGCCCCAGGCGCTCCCTCCACAGCCCGGCCATGCGGGTTAATGAGCCGTTCAGTTCCGGAGGCTCACAGGTCCCCTCACTCAGCCAACGCCTGCTACGCCTGACTGATGGTGGCCCTGCGGTCACAGAGGATGGCAGGTCGGAGCAAGGACAATCCATCCATCCCAGCCCCAGGGAAGACCAGCCCTCTCTCCCGCTTGCCATGGGAACAAAGAGGTGGAGGTTTCTGAGCAGGTCATAACCGCCCCCTCCACACCATCTCGGAGCTAAACATCAGGTCTGTGCTGAGCATTAACGTTCAGCTCTGTTTTTTCACCAGGAATTCTGCCTAGGTTAGCAGCTTTTCATCCATATTCCAGCTTTCTAGAGTGAGCATAATTATGATCCTTATTTAACAGTTAAAGAAGCTGAGATTCTAACAGTTGCTGCCATTGCCTGGCCAGGCCACATGGCTGATCAAAAGGACAGAGCGCACAGCTGGTATTCAGTTGCTGAGGGAGATTCTACTTCTCAGAACCTCAGTCTTGCCTTCTGTGAAATGGGACAACTCGAACACCCTGCCTCCTTGAAGGCAGTGATAGAAGAAATCAGAAGGCAGTGTTGGGCACGATCTACTGTTCTTTGAGAGAGAGACGGGGTGGGATGGGGCCTGGGTCACCTCTCAGCAGAGACTGGGAAGTCTAGGAAGCAAGAGGCCCTTCAGGGCAGACACTCCTCTTGGGCACTCTGGCTGCCCTTGCGCCATGTCCCTATACTAGTAATTTCCACCTGCACAGCTCTCACTAGGTACTGGGCACAGCTCCAAGTACAGATGGGAACGTACAACACTGGGAGGAAGGCAGCAGCGATACGGTAATCACATCCCTTGTAGATGAGGCTACAGAACCTCAGAGAAGATACACGACCTGTCCAGGGCCACACTGCTTGCTTATGGTGGGGATGGACTTGGTCTCCGGCTCGGCCGATGCCCTCTGACTCCTGCAGTGGTGGCAGGAAGGACTCACCAGGAAGGGGAGGTGACTCTTCCGTTTCTCAGTAGCAACGTCTCCAGGGAGGGACCTTCGAGTTCTGGTCAGAGCTGCTTTGTGGCATCTTTCCCCTGCTGCTGAAGAAGGTGAATGATCACCCACCGCCCTTCTGTGGGTTTCCCGGATCAAATGATGTCTTGTTTCATAAGGCATGTTTACAGAGTAGGTTTTAAAAATACCCTTCCAGGGTCTCCAGCAGTATAACCTTTGGTTTTTCCCCTTGGCTTGGGCTACTGACTTCCTTTTTTTCCTACACGCAGCTTCCTTATTGTCAAGTGGAACTCAGAGGCATGGGTTAATGTGGACACAGGGCTGGGCCGCCGCAGAAAGGCCATATTTGTGAATATGCTTATTAATGTATCTATGCCACATTCATCCTAGTCCCAAAAATGTACTTGTAGCTAGTTGGTGGGGGGTTGGCCAGGCTGTCATCACTGGAATTAATATCAATATGTGTGTCCTTTCCCCCAATCCCACTCTGGTGGACCTTATATCCATCCTATTTGAAAGCCTGAGTCATTTGACTTGCACTGGCTGGTAGAATGTCAGTGGATATTTGGGATGGTGTCCTAAACGTGTTGTGCATTTTTGTTCTGGCTGTCAGACTGGGCTGTGCAATAGGGAGTGTATAGAACTGCTTGAACTTGACTTTGACTATGACTGAAAGCCAAACAGGAGACTCTTAATAAAGCCCAACTTAGACTTTATATGCAGATGCATGAGATTAAATGCCAGTTGCAAGCTATGATGTTTGGGGATGTCTGTTACACAGCACAATCAGGGCAACAGCTGACTGATCCACCGACTGATGTCACACTTCAGGATTGCTCTTGTGCAGGAGATAACAATAGAATTCACACCTTTTCTGGCGGCAGTGTGATGCAGTAATTCTCAAATTCTTTATTGGCATAAATAATTCAGACATTGGATTCTCACTAAACATTGCACTAAACACAAGAAACAATAGGCTTGCCGGCTCAGAGGCTCACAAACTGTCCAACAGCCCGAGATAGAAATACTTTTTTGAGAAGTGTAGAAAACTTTATAAATGAGTCTGTACAAATATACACAGTGGACCCTCCCTCCCTCCTTCCGGCTCTCCTTTCCTGGATGGCATTGAAGCAAACATTCTTTCAGCAGCAAGAGATTGGCAACAAGTGAGAGAGAAAGACAGACAGAGACCCAGACAGACAGAGTTCGAAGGGGAAAGGAAAGAGAGAAAAGAAGCAGCCGCGGAAGGGAAATGTGAAACGGGCTTTGGACATCGGTTCATTCTGCCGCAGTCGGCACAGACACGTGGAGACGAGTGTGGACCATCGGCCCGTGGGGGTCTGTACAAGAATCAGTCTTTATATATATAATATATATGTATAATATTTATAGTTTATATATATTTTATGTATAGAAAAAGGGAACAGCATCATTTACACAGAGAGAAAGCCTTTTTACAATTGAGGAATTTTCCTAAGGTCAGTAACTTCAAGAGTAATCAACCAAAAGAATCATGCGGTAAGTCTGTGGAGCAGACCCCAGTGAAAGTCTGGGGATTGGGAGAGAGGAAGCAGAGGTGGGCGCGGGGACCACCCTAGAGGGGAGCGTGTCTGCCGGGCCTTGCCCTGGCTGCACAGGCCCCGTCCGTCGCACTGACCCTTCAGGTTCTCACCAGGCGCCTGGACTGGAGTCCTGCCTCTGTGCAGGTCTCGGGGCAGGGACGGTCTTAGGGCTCCCCAGTTCTCCAAGACAGAGCCTTGCCTCAGGGATGCTGAGCCCATCAGCAGGGGTGGGGTCATCCTTAGGAGACCTGTGCCCCTCTCCAGGCTCCGCTAAGCAAATGGGTGACCCCCGCCATCTGTCTGTCCCAGTCCCCCAGTTATTCAGGCTGGGATTCAGGGGGGACCGAACTGGGTGGGGGAGAAGCCACAGTGAGTCAGCACCTGCGGTGTGCCAGCTACTGTGCGACGCCACTGACCTTCATGATTTCATCCGCTCTCCCTGGCAACTCGAAGGTTAGCAATATACTAAGTGCACAAAAACCAGAGGGACCCAAAGACTATTACGGTGAAGGCGCTGTGGACGCTGGGAAGTGGTCAGTGAGATCACTGTCCACACTGGGACAGGCGTGGGAACTGTGAGCTCAGGAGCATTCAAACAGGGAAACAAGCCCTGCCAATTCAGAGACCACACACGCCCTGGAGTCTGCAGAGGCTTTCCAGGCCCCGGGGCTCCGGCACACACTTATGGAAGCAGCAAGCCCCTACTGCACCGAGTTCATCCATTCTCTCCCCTCAGGCTATGCTGCGGACTTGGCCAGTGGCTCACTACTCACTATGACTCCTGGGTCTTTTTCAGTCACCTCTGTAACAAACTAGCGAGACCGTTAGTGCATGGGGTCCACGTCCAGGCCTGAGCATGTCTTTGATCCCAGCCCTCTAGTGACCCAGCACAGACAGACACAAAGGATCCATGGAAGGGACCATGGTGACACTGTGGGATGGGTGGGGGGTTTCCCGGGGTGGCAAGACAGAGGTGTGGGTCTCAGGGAACCCAGAGACACAGGAGAAAGTGCTTCAGAGAGCAGGGCTGGTGGCCTAGTCCTCTCACAAAGATACCCACGGACAGCACAAGTGACACAGGGCACCAGGAAATAGCCACATGGCCTCCATCATGTGGATGCGGTGTGGGTGTCAGAAAGGCCCACAGGGCCACAGAGAGATGCAGAGAACATCTCAGGTGGCCTAGGAATCATCCCACCTCCCGTGGGCATCTTCCACCCAAGGCACTGAGGCTAAGCGCAGAGACCTGAGTGCACTGGGGAGGAAGTCAAGGCCTGCATGTCTGGACCTGAGCATGCTCCCCTTGGGGATGGAGTCTTCCAGGGCCCAGCGTGCAGCTTGGGGAAAGCAGAGAAAACCAAGTGTCAGTGAATCATGCTCCTGCCCAAGTCTGCACACAGGCTGTTCCTTCCACCTGACACACGGTTCCCTACTTTCCACTTGCATTCTGCTCGCGTCTGGAGGGGGGGGCTCCCAGGGTGCAGGAGCACACTGAAGCTCTTCACTAGAACCCTGGACCCGGGCCCGAGGGAGGCGACCCCCTCCTGCCCCTTTTCCCCAGCTCCACGGGAGACACTTAATCACTTCGTACTGAGTGACTATGGAATTAAAGGTTGGGGACATGGGACAGAGTTGCTTAGTGCTGGGCTTCATGGACGATGTGGCTATCGTGGAGAGGGACATCCACTTTTGGAACACGGGAGGATTTTCTTGGCGCCCTTCGATGTACTCACAGGCCAGTGAAGGAGCTAGGGTGAGGGCTGAGGGACCAGGGCACACAGGCGTCCCTCTGGGACACGGAGCCAGTTGAGGGCACAGACCCCAGCTGGGCAGCAGCTTAGAAGTGGGATGAGACTCTGGGCCTGGAACACCCATGGGGCTTCAGGACTTAGTCCAGGTGACAGAGCGGGGGAGATATGACTGCTGGAGGAGGGAGGTGAGGAGGAGACTCACGCAGCTCACGATGTGCTTGGGCTTGGCCGAAGGCGACCACACTAGCTGTGTCCCCTCCCTCTGCGGCCCCCTTCGGCCCATGGTGCTGGGCTTTATGGGGCCCACGCAGCGCTCCTTAGGAGGCTGCCTGGGGTGGGGTGAGGGGACCAGGGTGGGGGTCCTCGGACAAATACATGGCAGTACCTGGTGTCTACACTGTAGCTACATAGCAGTTACTTGAACTTACACAAGTTCATATGTACCCATTAAAAAAAATTATTCTAGTGGTATTATTTGCAACACAGGTAGAAAAATAAACAGGGGGAAACGGCTAGGACTTCAAGGACCAATGCATTGCATTAGTTGTCCACGACGCACGTTCGTGTTAGTTGTCCAGCACCCCACCTGGGGTGGCCTGGGAAGGGGGAGGGTGGTCCCATCAGGGGGCAGGGCTCCTGCCGACCTGCTTCCTTCTTGGAAGGTGCTTGGCTGTCCCAAGTTCTGGAAGCAACTTTCCAAGCCCCACCCCCAACTCTGCGCCTGCTGGGATCCTCTGGGGCCTGACTCTGCCTAGAGATGACCCCACCCACCATATTCCTCCACCCCCAGGTCAGCCACGAGGGACAGGGTGGAGCTGCACATCTGGTCCAGATGTGTATTTTGTGACTTCTCTACTAGAGGTGATGCTGGCGGCCTGGCCTGAGTGTTTTTTCCTCAGCTAACTGGGAGTTGGGAAGAAGGTGGGAAAGACTTTCAACTATCAAGGGGGCTCTCCTCCTGGGAAAGCTGGGGAGACATCCCTGAGGGCCCTGACAGCAACACTGTGGCTGCCTAGCACACATTTGACGGTTTGAGTTCACTGAGAACTCTCCCCGACGACACCCCGGTGGACTGGGGGTGCCGCCGTGGGGGCTCACACGTGCTCCTTGTGCACAGCACCCTCTGCACTCCAGGTGGCCCCTCTCTGAGGTTTCTTATCTCTCGAAAGCTACAGGTGGCAGACCACTGGATGCCAGTCCTGGCAGTGTGGCCACAGACAACCGAGGGGCTTTGGGTGATGCCGGCACAGTTTGGGATGTTACCTTAGGGATGCAGGTGCCACTACCATCCGAAGGACGATGGCCAGGGATGCTGCCCAGTATCCTACAATGCCCGGGACAGTCCTTGCCACAAAGAAGCATCTGGGCCCTGCATCAACAGCGCTGAGGTCATACAACCCTGGCTTAGAGTGACTGTCCCCTCCTCCTCTTTAGATTTTGATTTCAATGTCACTTCTGCACAAAGAGTTGCCCAGTGGGCACCCCGCCCCCATGTTTCTGGCCTCTGCTGAGTTTCCTTTTTGTAGATCTATGTGCATTGCAAACAGACATATTTGTAGTTGGCTGTTTCTTATCCCTGTCCTGCTATAGGCGCCGAGCTTCAGGGGCTCTGTATCACTCCTCACTGAATTCTCAGAGTCTAGCATAGAGTAGGTGCTCATTAAATCACTCAAGGAATGCTTGGCAGGGGCAGAAACCACAGCCACAGAACTCTCACCCAACTTGAACACTGCCATCCACGTGCGCACAGAGAGCCCCCTCGCACCCGTATAAGCATATCGCCTGCCACTTGGAAAAGGCCTCTGGTTATTGCCAACCACAACTGCCCCCCAATATCCTGTCTCCAGTGTGTCTCACACCCTCCCTCTAGCACAGAAGGTCATGGTATTTTTAACAAGAATTAGCCAAGCTGGTATTGTTTTTTTTTTTTTAAGTGGTGGAAAAGAAAAAGTAAGATTTGTATTTAATCATTAGACTTTCAAATCTAAGAAGCCACGATGCAAACAGCATGTTGGCATAAACAATCGCTGCCTGTTCCGCGGAGGGAGGGAGCCGTGCTTCTGAGCTAATTTAAGCTAAATACATGGCAGCTATTTTTCATCTCTGCTATTGTGTGACTTTCTCCTCGCTTTTGGGCTGGGGGAGATGTTATCAGGCAGTGGGTGGCGGCTGCAAAAGCAGGAAGGAAACGGAAAGGCAGCACAAACAGTGCTCACACCACCCAGCTGGTTGTTGAAGGCATTTTGAGAGCTCCGCAGTGGAGTCAGTGGTCCGCTAGGACCCAGGAGCTATGTGAGAACTGGATTGTGCACCTTGAACATGGGAAGAAGACAGGGTAAGGAGTCAGATTCCTTTTCTTCGATGACCTGGGCTGTGTATCCTGACTTCCCCGAAGCCCAGGCTGAACTACAGCACTCTGACAAACCGCCTCCGAAGACAAGAGCCCCTGTTCCGCCCCGCTGTGCCCACCACACCACCTTTCCTCAGGACCCAGCGATGTCGGGCTCCCCGCACAGCTGTTATGCCACTGGGGTACCTTCAGGCCAGGCGGGAAGCCATCCTTGAGGATAAATGGCTCTCCAAACAGTGGGAAGATTACCAAATAAAATCAGGCCCTGGGTCTTAGGAATAGAGTCTTTCTAAATTTTCCAGGTTCTCTGACTGAATTTTCTGTAAGGCTCTGATGGACAATGTACAAATAACAGCCCGAATGGCTGGGCTTCTGGAAGTTTCTGAGGCCAGAGTTTTTTTTTTTTCTAAGGTTTTTTGAGACAGGGTCTCACTTTGTGGTTCAGGCTGGCCCTGAGCTCAGACTCCAACTCACATCACAGCAATTCTCCTGCCTCTGCCTCCCGAGTGCTGGGATTACAGGCGTGAGCCACCACGCCTGGCACTGTGGTATGTGGTACTGGTTGCTGCTGGGCATGAGTCTCCATGCCGAGTATGGTATATGGTTACTGGGGATTGAACCCGGGTCCTTGCGCTTGCAAGACAGGCGCCGGAACCACTGAGCTAACTCCCTGGCCCATGAGGCTGGAGTTCTAAACCAACCTCTGTCTCCAGAAAGGACCTGACTGGGGCTGGGGGGAGTTTCCTGCCTTGTCTGGCCCTCAGACCTTACTGGTTGTATAGGGAGGGGAGCACGAGGTCAGGGATGGTCATGTGTCCTTCAAGTGTCCACTCTCATTTCTCATGGCTGAGTCTACGATCAGGAGGTGTGCTGTCGACTAGTAATGTCTGCTTAGGGCAGAGACCGCTACTACAGCAGAGTAAGAAACGTTATATATTTGCCCTCCTTAGCCTTCCTCTGGGGCTCTGCTTTTCCTGCCAGCAGCAAATGGAAGATCAGGAACTGCAGTGGCCAATTAACCCCACTTCCATCTCTCTTCCCGGGTGCATCTTGGATCAACTCCTTGGTATTTCTCACACATCGCCCTCTGGGGAGTCAGGGATGGAGGGGGCCCATGAACCGTTCCTGTAAGCTATGGTCCCTAAAGGCTGGAGGTCAGCACTTTGCTCTTCTCTGTGGGCTACAACACTGCCACTTGCTTCTTGAGCACCAGTTACAAAATTAAGCAGAACTCAGAGGTTGTCCTTGTTGGAGATTCAGAATCCAGCCTGGAAAAGCTTGCACGAAGGTCCTATTGGTCTTTTACAAATTTGACCACACAACAGTCTTTAAAGCTGTGACAAATCCTGCAATCAAAAAACAAATGTCATCTTGTCCTACCTACGCATTTCCAATGCATATTTGTCCCAGGGTCTTTTCCGTAACACAGTGTCTATCTAGTCATCTATAGGGCGTACATAGTAAATAAGGTCTCTGTAGGTCAGGAATAGTGTAGGCAAAGCCCGCTTCCTCCAGCTCAGTCCTCGGTGGAAGGACACACTCATCTCAAGCCAAGATGAGTCCTCCATCATCTGGGTGTTCAGGAAGGGCTGATGATCCTGCTGATCTGGAAGGAAAGGCTCTTCCCTTCCGGAAAGGGAGTCCTCTCACTTGTCAGTCAGTCTGTCCCCAGGGATCCCAGGACCGCAGTTAAATGTCAAGTGCATGATGGGGAGAGGGTGGGGTGGAAAGTGAAGGCTGCTAGGAGGAGGCTGGCAGGCACGCATTTCCTGAAAATCTGGGCCACTCCTGGCAGCCTGTGGTCTGGGTGAGCACTCTGCACCCTCCCACCCACAACTCCCCATTTCTCCTCCCTCTCTGCAGGTTACTAACTGGAAACCGGCCTCAGAGGCAGGGACTGTGACCTTCCTGTGTGGCCAGCCAGCTCTGCACGTGGGTGAGTTCTTAGGAACGAAGAGCCTTGAGGCTCATTCTGTAAGTGCTGGCTCTACAACTTCCTGGGTTGGTTTATGTCTCTTTCCCTGTTGTTCCATCAAAATGGGACAAAGGCCCCTGCCTCCCTAGACTGTCAAGAGGACCCTATAGGCACGCGGTCAGTATGCAGTGCACAGCAACTATCAGAGCTGCAAAGTTACTCTGCCTCCCGGGTGTCCCAGACTACAGAACAGTACGAGTCACATTTGTTAATCCTGCAAATGCATCTGACAGAGAGAAATGGCATCCACAACAGAGATGGGGACTTTAGTGCTACCACACCCCGCGGAGAGCCCTGTGGCAGCTCCTGGCCAGCCCGTGCTCCCACCCAGCACCTCTCCCTCTCTGCATTCTGCAACATCTACTGAGCACCTATCACAGTGCAGGGCACTCGCTAGGAGTTGGCACAAAGACAACTTGGGAAGTCAGTGGGACCCCAATCTTCCACTGGCCTCCCGTCCCCATTTTGCAAGTAACTAAGAACTGGTGGATTACAGAGCCTGAGAAGGAGCCAGTGACTTGGTGCCAGTCACATCCACTGACCAGAGGAAAGAGCTCCGGGGTGGTGTCCATGCGCTTGGGCCCAGGCTGATATTCATGGCTTCTCATTCCCTGGGAGTGCAGGGCTGTTCCCTTACAGGTGGGTGCAGGTAAAGGCAGCTGGGATGGCTGCAATGACACTGGGCCCAGGAAGTGTCCTCAGGAGCTTGCCAGGAACTTCCTGGGCAAAGCCAGAGTAGAAATAACAAAAGCCCAGCTTTCCAAGGTCACTCCTCTGTCCCAGAGCGAGAGTATGAACAAAATCTGACACGTCCCACCAACACCTTTAGAATACGCCATGACACGCCCTCAAGTGACTGTCCCTCTGCAGTCACCTAATCACAGGCACCACCTTCTCACAAGGAGCAGAATCTGCAGCTGCAGGACTCAGTGATGGGAAGCATCCAGCAGGAGAGCTTTGAGACTGGGCAGCAGTGGATAAGCCTGTGTCCCAGGGGTTCGGGGAAGCTGGGACCCGGGACCAGGCTCCTCACCTGGTCACCCCTCCGAGTAAAGACGCTCAAGTTCTAACCCTCAAGACTGCAGAATGTGACCTGCTGGCAACAGGGTCACTGTGGATGTGATCAGCCATGAAGAGCGCCCTGATCCAACATGACTGGCGCATTATGACAGTCAGGTGAAGACAGACAGGCTGTGTGTGAGGACGGAGAAGAGATTGGGGTGATGCCATGCAGAGTCTGCCAGCACCCAGCAGAAGAGGAGGCAAGAGGCTGCCCATCGAGGGCTTAGAGAGGCATGGCTCTGCCCATCTTTGCTCTTGGGCCCTGGAGTCTCACGAGAAAAGCACTATTTCTGGCCACACAATGCAATGTGCAGTCCTTTTGCTAGAGCGGCTATGGGAAGGTGATGCAGAGGAGTATGTTGACGGGAGGCCTGGAACAGGACCAGGCCTTGGGGGATGGGTGGGTGAAGGATGACCGGGAACCAGGACAGGGAGGGTGGGTTTGAGGGTGCGATGTTGCGACCAGTGTGGGAAGGCAAGTCGGAGAGGAGAGGCTGCCCCAAGAGGCTCTGGAAAGCCAGCTCCTTAGCCAGGCCTGGTGGTGCATGCCTGTAATTCCTGTACTTAGGAAAGCTGAGGCAGAAGAATCACAAGTTTGAGCACAGCCTGGACAACTTAATGATTTATTGAGATTCTGTCTCAAAAAAAAAAGAGAAAGAAATAATAAAAATGACTGTGGATGTAGCTCAGTGCAAAGGCCTGGGGTTCAATCCCCAGGAGTGAAAAAAAATGTCCAGAGCTCTAGGAATCCCAGTGGGTTGCGAGGGCTTGGAATGTGTTCAGCTCCGTGGTGTCCACACCCTGAACGGGGCTGTACTGGAGGAGAGCCTCTAATGAGTTAAGTGAGGTTCAGTCATGCCAGGGCGGAGGTGGTGCTGCTGGGGACGACCTTACAGGCCGGGACACCGTGGACGAGTGGTCCAAGGAGAAGGTGAGTCTGCAAGCCAAGCAGAGAGGCTTCCCCAGGAAGCAGCCCTGACACCCTGGCCTTGAACTTCCAGCCTCAAGGGTTGTGAGAAGGAAATTTCTGTTGTTTAAACTGCTTGGCATATGGTACATTATCATGGCAGCCGGGGCAAAGCAATGGGTCTTAAAGCCCAACTAGGTCAGGAAGCCGGGGCTAGTTCCAGGGCTTGAGTTCCTATTGCACCTGCCATAGGGTCAGCGTTGCTCACACTTGTCCCAGGAACCCCCTGTACCTCAGGACTGGCAGGGTCCTCTCCTCTGATCTGTTCCTCCTCTGGCACCATAAACAAGTGAATTTGTTCTCCTATGAGTCTTCTCTGTCAGATGCTGGCAAAGAGAAGACTCCACGTATTTTAGGCTGCATGAGCTGCCTTGTCTCAGCTGCAAACAGCTCCACTGTTTTAACACAAGGCAGCCATGGAGAATACGCAGATAGACCGGTGTGTCCCAATGCAATTCCATGTAGGAACATGAACTTTGAGACTCATTAAACTTCTCCACATCAGAAAACAGTCTTCTGGGTTTTTGCCCCAATTCAATACAAGAGAAAACTACTTGGTGGGCTGCACGTGGCCTTCCGGATATAATTTATGAATCTCAGCTCTGCACTTGTTGAGAAAGTGACCATCTGGGGCTGAGTCTGGCCATTTCCTCCATGTGCCTCTGAGGGTGCAACAGGGCCCGGATCCCTGTGTGTTGGGGTGAAAGGTGCAAGACTGTGGGTTGCAGATGGGGGAGGGGAAGGGCCAAGTTTACTGGATTCAGAAATCTGACTACTGATGCCAATCAAGAGCTGCCATTGGTGGAAGAGGCCAAGGTAGGTGTGGTGAGAACAAGAAGGGAACTCTATGTCAAAGTTAGATGTTTTTCTCTTTGACCAGTAAAGGAAAACCAGGGGAAAAAATGGTGACTTAGAGTTTCCAGTTTGGGTCTGGAGATGGGGAGACCGGGGAATGTCCCATAAGGGCCTTTTGTTTCAGAAAAGACCCGAGGCCTGGAGCAGTGGGCAGAATTCGCTGTGCAAATCCACAAGTCCTGGAAGGAAAAGAGATGTTCCTCTGAGCTCAAGACCTCTGGGTGAATCTTACTCTTGGCCAGCTCTCTTAGGTAGCCTATGTAAAGAAGGGTTTGCTAGATGCGAGGCACAGACAGATACAACTCACTGTCAAATGAGTGATTTGTGTCACTGGACACACACGTGTATCTGTCGGGAGGACTGCAGAGAGTGAGGGGCAGGACAGGTTGGCAGCCAGGATGGAGTAATTTATAGCATCTACTCTTTTGGGTCTACTTGCAAAAGATGGATGAACAGACACCCCCTCCCTACCTCGTGAACAGAGAGACCGGCAGGATGGGGAGTGGTTTTGTTTTCCTAAGACTTGTATGAGTGCAAATTAAAGGGGCCGCTCACAGCCATGGTGATACACTTGGGGTGGGAGGGGGTTCGGGGGAATGCCCAGATGCATCCAGGTGGGTGCAGCAGAAAGCCTGGCAGGGCAAGGGGAGCAGAGCATGGGAGCAGAGGCAAGAGCAACAAGTCAACCAGAGGTGACACGGGCCCCAGGGACAGACTCTGGAACCCTGACCTACAAGCAGAGACACCCACGAAGACAAGGTCAGGACAGGGTTTCTCCTGGGTCACCCGCTCCTGTCCCTAATCGCAAAGAGGTACTCATGAGCACACGGAAATGTCACCCTTTGGAGACCTCGTGGGGCCCTGCCAAAGGCTGTGGTTGGCTTCTGTGGCTGGGAAGGTGGAAACGAGCGGGGTGAGGAGAGCAGGTTCAAGTTCTTGAGGGCGATTCGGCTTCAGAATGGCCGAACACTGGCTACCTCTTCCCTTTTCTGCTTCTTCTCAAAGACTGATCTGTGGCCCTGGGGCTCCTGGTAGGATGAAGAGAAGTCAGCAGCTGGGGTCCAGGCACTCAGGAAGCTGCAGGCAGAAGCAAGGATGGTGGAGGGCCAGCTCAGGCTCGGTCTATGGGGCTTGTTTGATGGGGAGACGTGGCCTGCAAGAGCTGACCCCAGCACTACCAGGGCTCTGGGGCCCCTGGAAATGTACGTGAAATGCTTGTAAGAAGCACAAACACCAAGCCGAGGGCCACAGAGATGTACAGGTGTCCCTAGAATGTTCATGCAGGAACCCCCCATGGGGCTGGGAGTCCCCTGATGCCAGACAGGTGGCATCAGCAAAAAGGCAGTGAAGACAGGGCCTGGGGAAGTCGGGGTCCCCCTGGAGCCCAGCTCTTAGGAAAATGACTTTTCTCACCGTTCTTTCCAGCTTAGAACCAGGCAGGTCCCCAGAGCACAGACCAGTCTGGGGCTATCCAAGGTGGGGACAGTCCCCCTATTTTGTCTGATTGAATTTTGAGCCTCAGCACAGGGAGGATTTTGAAGCCTCCGTTTCTCTCTCTGGGAGGGAGAGGCCTGGGTAAGGTGGCAGCTATCAGATGGCCAAGGGCGGTGGCACCCAGGACGTCCAGGGGGCAGGGCCGGCCCTGGCATCCTGCCACTGCTCAGCTGCCTCTACTATTGTCCTGCTTGGGGTTGGCTTTCTCTTCCGCGTCAGGTCAGACCAGCGGGGTCCAGAGATGGGAAACTGACACACAATCCACACCCAATCTGTAAATAATACCCTTCATACAGGACTATGGGGGACCCCAGAAAAGGCCACCAGCCCAGCTGATAAACAAGGGGAGGGGTGGGGGACACTGAGCAAGCGCAGATAGTCAAGGAGACACAGGCTCCGCCAGGGAGGCCAGCAAGGAGAGGGCACGGCCATGGCCGGCTACCTTCCGCACCTCCTCAAAGGACTCAGCGCGAGAGGCCGACGAGTCTTTCACCACAACCACAGAGTCCAGCGCGTGACATCGCAGGGACGGATACCCACCCTCCTCGGGGGGCGGCACAGGGCGGGAGGGAAGGACTGTGCTGCACCTCCTTCCCCACAAGTCATTCTGGCTTGGGAGCCACGTGGTAAACGGAGGGCGGGGCAGTGAGATGAGACAGGATGACACTTGGGGAGCAGCAGGCAAGGCGGGACCCAGAAACCGCTACCCCTGAGCGACTCGGAGCTGAGAAGACATGCAGAACTGTCCCGCTGCCCTCTGGACAAGCATATTTGCTATCTGCAAAGGTGCCGAAACCATCGGGACCTGGGGCTGGGAGCTCTGAAAACAGATGTTTCCAAAGGAGTGAGCTTTAGCCAACCCTTTCTCTCCACCTTGACAATGGCCAAGACGCCAGGCAGAGCTGCTGCCTGCTCTGCTTCCTTCGCCCAGAGACAAGAGTAGCCAGGGGACGCTCCACAGCTGGGCAGTCTGGACCCAGCTTTTCCAGGCGGAAAGAGCAGCCCCTGAGCCACGCGGTGACGCATGCGCACAACACGCCCCCTCCCACCCACCTGCAGAGCCCCAGCTCCCCCTCAGCCTGCATTTCTCTTGGCTATGTTCTCCCCCTGGGCCTCACTCATCAATCCTGAGTTGTCCTCCTGGCTGATCCAATTTGGTCCTAGCTCAGGGTTCCTGACCCTGCCTGAGAAAAAGGGCGCAAGTCTAGGGTGAGCGCGTGGCGGCCCTGCGCGAGTGTGCGGTGCCCCCAGGCTGGCCGGGTCGGGACCCTCTGACGTGAGCCTCGGCTTCCTGAGCAGGCAGAGGGCAGAGCAGGGAAGGAGAGGCGGCTCGGAGCTGAGGCGGCTGAGCGCCGTCCGACTGTCCCACGGTCACAGCCTGGAGTGGGGAGAGAAGAGAGAGCCTGGTGAGAAGGGACGTGGATGTGGCAGTGCCCTCTGGCTCCTTCCCAGGAAGTCAGGTGGTTTGAGATGAGCCCCTGTCCTCCCTGAGTGAAAAGCACTTGTTTCCTGAGGTCCTACTATGTGCTGGGGTCTGTGCCCAGCACCCCACAGACTTGTTCTGCGTTAAGCCGGAAAACAGCTTGTAATGTGGAAACTGAAGGTCAGAGGTTAAGATTTTGCCCAAGGGTACATAGCGGGGAAGTAGCAGGGCTGAATCTGAACCCCAAACTCTCCTACTGCCGCATGTGGCCTCTGGGCCAGGGATGGTAATCCACTGTGTGGGCCGGAGGAGGATGCAAGATCAGGACACACACAGCGGTCTGCTGGGACCCGCGCTTACTGCCACAGCGGCAAGAGGACCTCAGCTGTTCTGCGTGCCACTGTATTTTCACTCAAAGAATGGTGCCTGGAACCTATGAGATGTTCAACACACACAGGCTGAAGATTAAAACCCAGGGTGAGAGGAGAATCCCCGCGGACCTGAATCCCGTGAGGCCAGAGCACCTTGTGTCCTGTTTTCTCAGCCCAGTTCCATAGGACACAGGAAGGCCCTTTCCCCTCTCATTAGTGGGCTTTAAGGCCCTCTCTGCATTTGAAGGCGGCTTGCCCTCCCTTTTCGGAGCCCAGGAGAACGGAAGTCACACGACAATGGCCCGAATGCCTCCGAATTTTGCAGCACTCCATCCCTCGTGGAGCCCCAACACCAGCTCGCCTGCTACTCCCCCCTTGGTGGGGACAGGCGTTACTTGATATAGTCCTCTTCTGTCAGCTTTCACGTGCAGGTGTTCCTGAATCCCATGAGGGCACACAACAGGGCTCACTGTCCCTCCTGCAGCTGTCGTGGGAGTCAGCACCTGCCAGCTGGGCTGCACTGTATCGGTTACCTGAGGACATGACCCTCACTGGCACTCGTGGCACTCGTGGCACTCCTGGTAGAATGTTTCACTGTCCTCATTTTCCACTGTATCCCAGAGAGGTCAAGTGACATGCCCAAGGTCACACAGCTGTTGAGCAGTGGAGGGGCAGTTTCAATCCACGTCTACCTGACTGTGAGTCCATGTTCTAGGGCTGAGGGAAGGCTGAGCCCCTAGAGGGAGAAGAGGGCTCACCCTCTCCATTCAACAGGTCTGAGGGTTGGAGTGAAGTGGAGGAGGGTCTCCTGATGTCCTGGTACCGTGGGTGTTTTCATGGGTCTGTTGGGGTCTTGGGCGCCCGCTCTGTGTAGCTGTGCATGCAGGCTGGGGCTTGCAGCACTGTATGCCTCAGCACGTGTGTCTGTGTGTAGGCATGGACAGCAGTGCAAGCATGTGCATGCATGTGTGTACTCATGTGTCACGTATGTGATTGTGTACCTGAACGTTTCCACGGGAGGTTCTTGTGCACAGCTAGGTGTGTCTGTTTCTGAGTGAGTCCTGGGCCTACTGTGTGTGCATATCCACATGTGTGTGGACACCCAAGAGTGTCTGTGTGAACACAGCAGGTATGCCCGGGAGCACCTTGCATGCAGGACACAGCAGTCCCCTAGCAGCCTCCGGGGCCCGTCTCCCCTTCAGCTCTCCCAAGATCATCCCTGGCCGGGCTGAAAAGGAGGCCCCAGAGAGACCCCGCTCATGATGACAGCAGGGACCTGGGTCTGCAGGCAGAAGTAAGGCAGGTGGTGCGCAGCCTCATGAGGAGGACACAGAGGGGTTTGGGGCAAGAGCTGTGGACCTCCTGTGTTTGCACGCTGGAGGATGCTGGGAGTCAAAAGCTGCCATGATGGGCCAGGCTGCTGCCCTGGAGAGGATGTGGCTCAGGCCTGGCCTGGAGAGGCCCCTGACACAGCAGACAGAGCTAGCAGGCTCTGGTGCCACCTTGCCATCCGGTGCTCAGACTCTCTGGGCCTCAGCCTGCATCAGGAAGAGAGAGGCAGCGAGGGACAGACTACAGGACCTGAGTCCCATAAGGACAGGTACCCTGAGCAGAAACCTTGCAGGGCTGGGAGATGCGAGGGGAGCAGGGGTGAGGAAAGGGGCTGGTCCACGGAACAGTTCTGGATGGGCCAGAAAGTGACACAGGCCGGGGAGAAAGGCAGAAGGAGAAAACCTACTTACTCAGCAGACTTCCAGAAATGCCCGGGGTGAGACAGGCGTCGATTTCGCTTTGGCAGTTTCTCCAGCATGTCCATGAGCTTGGTAAACGTGGGCCTCTCTTCTTGTTCAAAGGCCCAGCAGAAGAGAAGGATGTCCTGACAGAAACCAATGAGCCAACAGAAGCCGTGACTTAATTATTCTGTCACCTCGTTGGATCTATACTCCTGTCCAACCAACCACCCAGGTCAGCGCACTCCGTCACCCTTCACTCAACTTCCACCCCTCCTCCCCACCTACATTCTGAGCCCACACAGCAACATAGACTTCTACGCTAAAAGGCCTGGGATACCTCCTGGTCAATAAAAACTGAGGTTTCTAGGTACAGCCCAGGAACCTAAGTACTTTTCAAGGCCAGTTACTTTGCATAATTTCCTCACCCAAGAAAGGAAACACTTCTCAGAGGTGAGTAATCCTAACAACCACACCAGATAATTACTGCTTCCCTGATTGATCTGTTTTCTGATCAAAAGAGGAGCGTTCTTCCTGCGGTGTTTAAAAGGAAGATTATTAATTTATAGTCAGGCTTTTCTGTTTCTGTTTCTCTTGTTCTGAATTGGATAATGCCTTAAAATTATTGCTCAGGTGAAAATAAATTTAACAGAAAAATAATGTTGGTTTTAATGACTATCTTTTAAAAAAAAAGGGTGGGGAGCGGCTTTTCTTTTTTTTTTTTTTTTTAGGTTTTTTTTTGAGACAGGGTCTTGCTTTGTGGTTCAGGCTGGCCCTGAGCTCAGCCTCAAACTCACATCACAATCCTCCTGCCTCTGCCTCCCGAGTGCTGGGATTACAGGCGTGAGCCACCACGCCCGGCACTGTGGTATGTGGTACTGGGGAGCGGCTTTTCTATCTGACCTAGCAATCCATTGCTAGGAAAAAAATCCCGACCCGGCCCCACTGTGCCCCTACTGTCAGGAACCTGAAATTGCAGGCATAGTGCAAAGATTTTTACCTTCTTAAGCTCCACACTGTTTGAAACTGCTAGGTAAACTGCTTTTTGGGGGGCTACCCTCTAGGAAAGCATTTCTGACCTCACACAGTTCAAAAGGCTCACATCTCTCCCCTCCCCCTGGGCTACTGTAGGACTCACCGAGATTTCCTTTCCCATGCCGATCTGGCTGAGGTTGGGTTTCATCCCTGTGCCCATCTGCCAGATTATGGCCTCTGCTGGTTGCGTCTTGAAAGGCCACTCCCTGGCGTGAAGCTCATACCAGATTGTGCTGTTGGCAGACATTTTACAGGAATGTTGGTATGGCAGGTCACTGTGACCCTGGGACCCCTGCTCACCAACAACCCCCAGTCACTCAGCCTGTTGGCATCTTGCCCCCCGGGACATGCTTGAAGCTCTCTTAATGTCTTAGACCTCAAGCTTGTCCCAGAATAGCCTCTTTGTGCCTGAGTTAAAATGAGCCAAAATGTAAAACCTAACCAGTTTGATGTGGTTACAACCTCTGATTCTTTATTTGTAATTCTAGGGAACTACCGTAGGTGAATGATTTGGGATAAAGCTATTCATTAATAAGGATGTTCTCCATAGAATTATATATACTACTTAAAGAAAGCAGAAATAATTGCTCAACAATAGAAACAACTGCTTGATAATAGGAGTTGACTGTACATTTTATGGCCAATTCATAAAACAGAACGGGATATCTATTATTATGAAAAGATTTCAAAAACATTTTGCTGACATCAAAATGCTCAATAGCTCATTTTAAAATGAAAAGATAGGATAGGGTCTGATGTCACTCCTTTTAAAATTGGTTAGATATAAAAAAATTGATTAGCTATGCATAAGAAGAAAAGCAGAACACCCCAAATGTTAACGATAGGTAACTCTGGATGTTAGGGTAGGATTTCTTTCCCCTTTGGTATCTATGTTTCTTACGTGTGAACCTGAGTGTTGAATGGTAGAAAGAAAAAGAATATTTGAGAATCAGACTGGTTGCATTCTGTCCTAGCACTGCGAGGCTGGAAGGACATTTCTCTACGTGGAGGTTTCCTTGGCTGCGACGTAGAACAGCAGTAAAAGTGCTGCGGGACAATGTTTATCTGAGATGCTGAACACCAGAACCATTAGGTGTTAGAATCATCCTTGCGTGATTTCCTGTGTTAGTGTCTGTTTTATAAACCACCATGTTGTATGGAGGAAGGAAGGATCGCTCCAGTGAGCAGCACAGGCCGTGGATGGGGTGATGGGCTAGGCGGTGCAGAAGCGATGCTGTGCATCTGGGGACAGTGACAGATGAGCACAGGATGCTGGGGGTCACTGGCCTGTATCCTGGGGATACCTCTCAGGTCCCTGAGACCCAGACTCCCCATCTCAGGAAACATCTGAAACAATCCTAGGAAAGGAACTCTCCTCCACCCTAAGACAATTCATGTGAACGTGCCTGTCCTTGGTTAGCATCGTCTTCCTGTCCGACTCCACACACCTCTGGGCTTGGCGAGGGTGATGCTTAGGTACTGGCATGTTGTAGTAAGGGTCAGGAATTTGCTACAGAAGGTGCTATGTGACTCTAGTCATCCTAATAAACAGTAATGCTTATTACTCCAAGTCAGCACTGTCCCGAACCCTCCGCTGTGGAGGTGTACGAAACATGCTTTCTTATTGCTGACTGACTGCTTGAGCCCTGGCTGAACCCAGGAGCAGGTCTGCTCCTCCCACAGCAGCCAAATGCTACAAGGAGAAAGGACTCCCTGGTGACTGTGCCTTTCAATCCGAACTGGAACCCTGACACTTCTTATACTGGACCTTCAGCCCCAGGCCAAGGCTCCTCAGCCCTTACACTCAGCCCCTGAAGTTATCCCAAGGCACTGACTCTGTGCCTGCTCACCCTGCCCCCTTCCAGAGGAAAGCACAGAGAAAGGCTCTTGCCCACATAACCTTCCTTCTCCCTCTGCCTCCTGCCCAACACTTCCCAGCGGGGCCTTTCATAGCACGGTGTGGTTGACAAGCCATCTTGTCAACACTGATCTCTCATCTGTTGGACTCATCACACTAGAATAGCAACCAAACCTACACCTTAAAATAGGAGACGTTACTGTTATTCCCGTTTCATGGTGGGGAAACTCAGGCTCAGAGAGATCCTGTCTCCCTGGGGATTACAAAGCCAAGAATACAGACAGTCAGAAGTGGACCCGGCTCGCCGGAGCCCAGGGGAGAGGATGCCTCTTCCTTGTGCTCGGTACTTGGAGATGCTCCCTTGCTCAAGTGCCTCAGTGGATTTCATTCTCTGATTCAGACCGAGGGCAACAGGGCTGTGAGTGGTGGCATAAGTAACTCCCAAGCTCAAGTGGAGGCACCAGATAAAAGCTCCAACCGTGGAGTCTGCACGTGGCAGGTTCAAGTCTCTGCTCCTCACTAGTTGTAATAAAGCGAACTCTGGAGTCACTTGTAGCCTCCATTTCCCCAGCTTCCAATTGGGAGTAACACGATACCTGCTTTGAAGGCTGCTTGTAGAGACTGCATGAAATACTGCACATAAAGAGCTTGTCAGCGCTCAGTGCACTTTTAAAAGTTCGCTTCTGTTCTAAGTCATTCCTGAGCCTGAGGTTCCCAAGCAACAGGATGTTCTTAATTGGCGGGAATCCAAGAGCACTGGGTCCTTCGCAATTCAGCAATGTCAGAAATAAAAGCCTCATTAAAACTTCCTTTCAAACCCAACTTTTAAGAGAAATTCACTTTGAGGAGAAAAAAAAAATTGCTAAAGACGGAAATTCCAGGGGAAAACCAATTACTTACTTTGGTACATTTTGTTAATTACATTTTTTTTTCTTTTGCTAAATTTACACTAAACTCTATCAACTTAATTATTGCAATTTGCTTTCAGATAACGATGTCTAACCAGATAAAGATTTGGGCACTAACTAATCAGGCAAGTGGCAGCCTCCGAAGGGGTCCAAGCGGCAGATGCTGAGAACTGTGATCTTCCCTCAAACGCCCCTCCCGATAGCGAGGATGGGGGAGGCGCGGGAGGTACTGTTCGGTGGAAGATTGACTCTAACAGGTCTCAGTGGTGTGAAGTCTGACTGCCCACGTCTGCTGGCCTACAGCCTTCCCAGGCAGCTCGCCTGCCCTGTGTCCCCGGATTTTGCACCCACACCATGTGAAGGCAAGACAAAGGTCCGCGGGGTCGTCTGGGGGCGGCAGTGCAGAACTCCCCCGCTGGACCATCTCAGCCTGTGCTCTGCCCTGCATCCTGCGGCTGCACCTTGGACTCTTATGTCCTGTCACCCTCTTAAAGACGTCTCTCCCTCTCTCTTCTAGTGGTGCCAGTTGCTGTCTGTCTGCTAACAAATCCCCAAGGCTTCTTTCCTAAACTCTCCATGGTGGATTCAGCAGCCTGCTGGCCAGTTCCCATGGTCACGTCCAGTGCTGCCGGACCTCGCTGTGTCCAAGCCTGACCTGTGTCCTTCCGGGTACCCCATGACCCACTTGAGCTCCAGTGTCTATGCTGGTGCATGGCGCCACTCTTGCCCCACCTGCTGAGGCAGATATCTGGGTACCATTTATGTTCACCCCTAAATGCTTCTTCCGTTCATTCTCAACCTGTAAACTCTGGACATGGATCCCACAAAGGCTGCCAGCATCTTCCCTCTGGTGTGACTGCCCAGGCCCAGTCATGTGCGTCTCCATTCCGTGCTCTGCACAGAGTGACCCGATTGAACCAGAACTCAGAAGGTGACTATGCCACCCTCCTCTACTTCATCCCATCAAAGGTTCCCCAGTGTCCGGAAGTGAAAACTCTTAACTCTTCCACCACGTAGCTGCAGGGTGGCGCTCATCTCCCCCTCTCGTCTCTCATCTCATACCCCCAGCCTCACTCCCTCCCCAACTTCTCACCCATCAGCTCCCCTCTCTGTCCCCCATGCTGTATCCCTCCACTGCGAGTAACTGTTCTCTTTCACTTTTGGACCTTCCTGTTCATGCCCTCCACCTGACACGCTTCCCTCTGCCCTAGACTCAGCCTCTAACGTGGGCTCGGGGCTGTCCTCCCCTGGAGCCTCCCTCACATGCCAGGCTGGACTTTGCTCCTCTTAGGGCCCACAGTGCTACCTCTCCTTAGCACAGAGTGTCTGACCTTTTGCCAGGGCTGTTTCCTTGTCTGTCTCCCACTAGACAAGAAAGGGTACGGACCTGTGATGAGTTTAAAATGTGTCTGAGTCAGATGTGGCGGTGCATGTCCATAACCCAAGCACTAAGGGCTGAAGCAGGAGGATTTCAAGTATGAATCCTGCCTGGACACTTAGCGAGACTTTCTCTCTCTTTCTCTCTCTCTTTTTCTCTCTCTCTCAGACAAACATCCTAAATAAGGGATGTGGTGTAATTCAACAGTAGAGTCCCCTAGTACTGCAAAAATTTAAACAAATAAAAATAATATAAAATATGTCACATAAATTCGCTGATACTGTTTCATTGAAATGGTGGAACTTAATTTTCTTTTTCCTGAGTGTGGTTAGATTTTAGCAATTTGTTTCTAACAAGAATACAGTGGGAGCCTTCGATATATTTTTGTTAACTGTGGTAACCCTAAAAACAGGATATACCTGGGACCGAGGGCTTTGAGTGCTCTTATCACAGAGGAATAATAAACATTTATGTGGCAGATATGCTTCTAACCTTGATTGATAATTACCCAGTGTGCACCTGTGTTGAATGTTGCAGTATAGCCTACATGTTTATATATATAGTTACTATGCTTCAATCAAAAAGTGAATCCTTCCTGAGGAAGTTATGTGTGCAAGTTGTGCTATGTACCGTTGGACAGTGTGTCAGGTCGTGGTCCAGCCACCATGCCGTGAGCTCACTCAAGCTGGTGAAGAAAAGTGGCCTTCTTCCCAACCTCAGCCTTCTGATGAGAAAGACACCCTGGATGGAATCCAGACCCCAATCCTACAGAGACCCAGGCCAGGCCAGAATCCCTCAGCTCAGCAGCCCCAAGTCCTGACCACAGAATGTGAGACAGTACCTGCTCTTGGCTGCTGAGTTCTGGGGAAATTTGTTATGCAGCACTAGATAACTGATACAAGACTGAATCTTGTATCCCCAGCACATGCTGCAGTCCTAGCACTCAGCAGACATCTTGTAAACAGCTGCTGGGGAGGTTAGGAAACTTGGGTTGGCAACATAACCAGTTAGAAGCTGACTGTGGGTTATAAGGTTAAGGTTGGGGTTGGGGTTAGCGGCACTGCACTCTGATCCTCCCAATCTCATCCAGAAATCCAGCCCTTCTATGTAGGTGCCCATTCCTTCTAAAACAATGGGAAAAAGGCTTGGGAAGTGCCCTCTTTCTAGGCTGTGGCTCCTGAAGGCCAGGATGGGGTCCACCTACCCAAGAGCGAAGACGTCAGAATGCTTGGAGAAGGGAAGCTTGTCCTCCTCCGTGTCGGGGGACAGCTGGCGGATGATCTCCGGAGCCAGGTGGCACAGCCAGCCATTTTGGATGCGTAGTTTGTCCTCCCTCCTGCAGAAGGAAAGCATAGAGTGAGCTTCAATTCCCAGGGGGCTCTGCACACCGCCTGGTGCAGTGGTGCATACCTATAATCCCAGCACTCTGGGAGGCTGAGGCAGGAGGATTTTAAGTTTGAGTCCAGTGCAGACAATACAGAGAGACACGGTTTCAAAACAAAAAATAAAAAGAGCTGAGGATGTATCTCAGTACAAAGGCCGTGGGTTCAACCCCCAGCATTCTGTGTGCGTACAGTGATAGATGTTATGCAAATAATTAAAGACAGGGACATGAGCACATGATTAAGAGGAACTTACTGGAGGTAAAACGTGAGCTAAGATCTACACAACAGAGGATTCACTCATAGGAACTTGGAGAGGACTATCCTAGGCAGAGAGGAAGAAAGGGAAAAGGCCCAGGCAGGCCCCCTTGGCACTCTGCAAACCTGAAGAACACCAGTGAACTTGGAACCCATCGTGTGTCCTGTGTGTGTGTTTGTGCAACCAGCTCCCCGTGACGGGCCTTTGTCAGTTCCTGTTTTATCACTATAAACAGTGCTGCGATGCACATCTTCGGGTAGGTCCTATGAACAGCTCTCCTTTCCCCAGTGTGATTACTAGGAGACATCGTAGGAGGGGAGGGAGCCTGGAGTCTTCAGTGGTTTTGCTGGGATTTTGTAAGAGTCAAAATTTTATTCTTCGTGGTCTGTATATCCATAGCTTCAATATCACTGGTCAGAGCTTTGTGATCAGACTGACATCTGCACGGAACAGCCACCGGCTTGCCACTGGTGGGAGACTCCTAGGTAAGGGCGGGAGCCCTGGGGAAGTGGGCAGGGTGGGGATCGAGACGATTCAGAATGAGCCCGCAGCATCCAGCCTCGTGAGGGTCTCTGAGGGGCCTGAGGCTGGCTGGAGTCGGCTGTTTTTCTGGAGTGCGTTCTTAACTGTACAAGGTCCCTCGACTGGACTCGTCTGTCTCCTGCAAGCATGACTTTGCTGTGTCTCCTCCTTCGGGAGCACCACAGCCCCCGGGAGCACCACAGCCCCACAGAACACTCACCGGAATGGCTCTGTTCTCCACCTGTGCTGTCTATTTTGGCTGCCAGACACTTGAAAGCTGGCTGGTGTGACTGGAGGACCAAAGTTTTCATTTGATTTCATTTTAATTAAACTTGAATTTACTTAGCCTTATATAGCTCCTGGCTAACAAACTGCACCACACACATCTGGATGATTATTTACTAAAGATGAATTTCCCTCTTATTGTTTTAATAGGTTACTCTTTAGCATGGCTACAAATGGAAACTTGCCCTTTTCTAATGCACGTTAAAATTACAATGGAAAATGTCTGCTCACGCCTTCCCTAAACCAACTTGTTGACCGTGCTTTCTGTGCTTTTCTGCTCTCTACGCAGAGAGAGACAAGAACCCAGATGACAGTCCAGGAGTTAGGGATTCGGGGCTGCCGCGCCACTGCTACGTTTGCTAGCAGGAGAGAGGAGTCGGGGGGTTCCAGATCCGTGGGTCTCCAAGGTGGCCTTCTTCCCCCTCCACTTGCTACAGGTGGAGAAGCAACCAGAGACCTCCACACTGGCATTCTGGGCCACAGTGCCTGCGGCAGCCTCAGCCTACCCTGGTGCCTGGACAGAGGCTCTGGGCAGCTGAGCACTGCACTGTGGGACACTGCCATCCATCCAGCCCCTGCGTCCTCACACCAGGATGGACCGGCACACATGCGCCCAGGCTTGTACTGCCCATTCTCTCAGGGTTTCCTGGGAGAAAACCAGCCCCTGTTGAGAATTACTACTCTAATTTATAAAAGATCAGGGAAGGGCCCCACTTAGTATTTCAGCATTAGCAGCACACGACTTGCTCCTGTATTCTGCGTGATGAATATATCCTCTCCTGGAAAAGACTCAAACCCGCTCGCAGACCCTAGAGGCGAGGGAGTGGAAGGAATTCTGCTGCTCAAAAGGAGAGGCACCTTTGAAGGTTTATGGAGCCATTTGTTGTTTGTTAGCTGTGGGACTCTGAGCAGAGCTGAGCCTCCACTTTCCCATCTGCAAAATGAGCGCATCGGTTTGCACTCTGCATGGCTATGGCAAGGATTAAAATGAGGCAGTGCATGGACAAGGTAATGTCAATTGCCAGATGTGTGTGTGTATCACACATTTTATCTTGAGGATGCCGAGATGGAGTTGAGCCTGGAGCCTGCAGTAAGACTGTCCCTCAAGGAACAGAGCCTCGGAGTGGCCGGTCGATATTCTTCTGGCAAGGGCAGGTGAGTGGGCAAGGTGAGTGGGATGTGGCCCCAAGGGCACCACCACCACTTCCTGAATATCCCCAGTCTCTCTTCCTGCCTTGCTGGTCAGGGCTGTGTGGCCACACAATTACCATCAGCCTGGGGCAGGTACGGGCACATGCCTGGCAG
Source organism: Petromus typicus (assembly GCA_004026965.1). Classification (NCBI taxonomy): domain Eukaryota; kingdom Metazoa; phylum Chordata; class Mammalia; order Rodentia; family Petromuridae; genus Petromus; species Petromus typicus. The sequence continues at coordinate 85,373 of PVIR01003202.1, forward strand.
GGGGCCAGAAGCCAGGCCTAGCACAGATACCCTAGGGCGTCCTATTTCCATGGTGACCAGCCCACCAGTGACAAACTTAAATCCTCTTCATTATGGTTATTATTATGATAAATAACAGGCTGCCAGTGGCTGGCATGATAGGGCTGGCATCGCAGATGACACCTTTTCTTGATGATGGCAGGACAGCTGTACAATGGGCCCTGTCTCGATGCAGGGAACATACTTCATTGGGCCACCTCTGTCCCCGCCCCAGGGAAGTCTCCCTCTGCTGAGTGACCACTGTATGCTGACTTGTTAATGTCCATCCACCCGCCCTTGGAGAGATTCCACCTCTGTCTGCAGATGAGGCTCAGAACGTCTCCGAGACCCATCTAGCTCCTCAGCCCCTAAGACCAGACTCCCTACCACAGCCCCCCAGAGTTCCTGAGGGAATCAGCACCCTGGGGAGCAGAGCACACAGAATCCCTTCTGTCTCTGCCCCTCGGCCCAGTTTCATCTCTAAAGCAGCTTTCTGAGGTAGGTAGTAGTGTCTGCCTCACCCCCTTTTATAGGCAGGGAAACTGAGGCTCAGGGAGCTGACTCAAATAAGCTTTGGCCATCTATCTCCTGGAGCGTGGACCAAACTGTGTCTCTCTTCCTTCAAAACTCGTATGTCGATGCCCCTAGCTTCCAGTGTGGCTGTAACTGAGGACAGGGCTCTGGGAATGTAATTAAGATTCAATGAGATCATAAGCCGAGGTCCCTAATCTGGTTCAGCTGGTGTCCCTGAGAAAGAGACCTCATCTCCAGGCCATGTGAGGACGGGACCGTTGATGAGCCATGTTTCTCATGAAACCACACTTGCCGTGTCTGACCTTAGACCTCAAGCTCCCAGAACCATGAGAAAAACCAGCGCTTCCTCTTTAAGCAGGTGGACTGTCTAGTAGTTTGTTACAGCAGCCCAACCAGACTGGTACACTCCAAAGCACTCATGACACACGTACTGAAGACACGAGTGAGGGGACTTCGGACCTGGCTCCTACAGCTGGTGTCTCTGCTTCCCACAATGCGGGCAACTTGGCCAGCTTCCCACCCACTCTTTCCTCTTGTCTTCCACCATCCAACCAAGCTGCCAATCAGGGCTCATGGACACCCCATGGTCATGGGGAATCTCCTGGTGTCCAGCTGCTGCACTGGGAGGGTCCAATGTGAACTTGGAGCACTTCCGGTTTGGAGATATCTACTCATCAATGGGAGGCTGGAAACCACGGCATGAATCCATTCCTATAGCTCCGCAAGGCTGCACTAGGGGCAAAAGCTGGCTATTAAGTGAGAAAGGTCCTGGGACTCCTTGGGCACCTAAAGAGTTTCATCTTTCTGTTCAGGTCCCCATCCCTGCTATGTGGCAGATAGAAGACAGGGTACAGTCTTTGCTGTCCCTCCAACTGGGAGGAACAGTCTAATTCTGCTCTCCTTGAATCTTGCTGGCCTTAAGTATTGTTGGCCTGCAACTGGATATGGTAGAAGGAATGTTCTAGAATTTCCTTTTTTTTGGTGATAGGGTCTTACTTTGTAGTTCATGCTGGCTTTGAACTGATTAATGTAGTCCAGGGTGGCCTTGATCTTAGGGCAATCCTCCTGCCTGAGATTACAGGCATGTGCCACCATACTTGGTAGTTCTAGTATTTAGGAAGCTGATGCAGGAGGCTGCAGCTCCCACCTGGGGCCTGTGTGTGCTCCATCTGGTGGAGCCCAATTGTTCTAAGGACTCTGGTTGCCCTGAGTCCACTGTGGTGTGAGAACTCCAAGAGTGGCCATGTAGGGTGGCTGTGTGGAGAAAATGAGGCATGAAGGAGGAGGATGGAGGAGGAAGACAAGTCCCATCAATTCCCCCAGCTGTGCCAGCCATGCCAGTGCTGCAGATGTGATTATAAGGAGACTGCGGATGACTCCCACCCCAATTCCCTCAGACCAGACCATAGTAGCATGACCGTAACTGCGCAGCTGAGCCCAGTCACCTGCGGAACAGTAACAATAAGTTGTCTGAGGGCATGAGATTTTTGGGTGGCTGGTTACACAATAATTCACAACTGGACCAAGGACGAGAGCTACCTGCCGGCAGCTGGAAAGTGTGAACTTCCTGTGCTACCTTCTGCAGAGGCTCCTTGGCCTCTCCTGATGCTAACTGGGTTCATGCTGATGACCAGCTGGGTTGGAGGTGGAGAAAGGGTGCTGTTTGGATAAGGCTAAAGCCATTTTGCCCTTAACTTGGACTTCCTTTCTGGTCAATATGGGCTTTCCTTGAATGGTACAAAGGAAGGGATTCCTTCAGTCACCCCATTTCTTCTTCTTCCTGCTCTTCTCTAGGTGGCTTCTGCAAAGCAATAATCCAAAGGGAGGAAATCAGAAGCCCTGTGCCCCACCTTGGGTGGGGGGGAAGCTGGAAAACACAGATAAGCACCCAGGAGCAAGGAATCTGGTTTCTACAAAAGGCTTCAAAATAGATAAAGGAGACACTTGCTGGGCCTCCTTTTATCTGGAGGGAAGAGGGGTCACAATAGTGTCCCCAACTGCTTCCCTAGTCATGCCCTTAACCCTAAGGGGTTTCCCTAACGACAAAGCAGCCTGCAAGTGGTGCTGGGAATGGGAAGAAGGGGCCCTGCACAGTCCGTCCCTCCGAATCTCTTAGGACTCTCTTCATACACAATGGTCTGTTCCTTAGTTTACTGTTGACTTCTTTTCTTTTTTCCCTTTTTATTGTTTTGGTGGCATTGGGGATTGAACCCAAAGCCTTCACACTTAGCTAAATTCTCATCTCTTTCTTATTTTTTTTTTTTAATTTTGAGACAAGGTCTCACTAATAGCTTAGGCTAGGCTTTCAATTATTTTCTGTTTTAGGCACTACAGATGGTTTTGGTGTTCATGGACATATTTTTTGGAAACAGAAAACTCAAGCTTTGGGCTGGGGATTTAGCTCTGTGGCACCATGCCTGCCTCACAAGTGCAAGGTTCTGAGTTCAATTCGCCATACAAAAAAGAAGCCAAAAAACACACAGACAAAAAAAAAAGAAATCCCTGACACTTCTGCATGTTGTCATAGCACACAGAAATGGTGATATCAACTTTTGCCAAATTTCAGGTGATCTGGCTTAGAAGAAAGGTATTATACTGCAAGAACAAAATTTCCTTCGGGGAGCCCTGGCGTGTACCTCAAAGATATCAGTGGTTCTCTAGAATAGCTGAAATTGAAATAAAATAAAAGAGATCATGGGGCTATTCTCCTGATTATAAAGTATGCAGTGCAAAAAGGCATACAAGGGTTTAAAGTGTGTATGTGTGTGTGTGTGTGTGTGTGTGTGTGTGTGTGTGTGTGTGTGTACGAGCACACACTCCAAATTAACTGCCAGAAGGGTGAACCTTGTGAATTATGGGTTGTTTATTTGGTGTCAAGCTGCTTCTCCCACGGTCAACCCGATGGAACTTGCTTGGGGCAAGTGGAGTCTGAGAGTTAATTACTTAACGTTGGCTAATCTTTCTCCTGGGTGATACAGGAGGTATATGCAAATTAACACTAATTACCACAACTCAGCAGTGCTACTGTTTTGTTAGGCATTTGATGGGCACCTGGGTGCTGTGCAAGATGTTTGTCTTGTGACATCTTCAAAAGGACCCTATGAGGTAGGTAACGTTTTCTTGCAGTCAAACACACTGAAGTTCTGAGAAGTTGCGCGCCTTGATTAAAGCCAGTTAGTAAGTGGCGAAGCCACATCCAGCTCCAGGTGGTTTGGTTTTAAATCCCTTGCTCTTGACTGCACTCTTGCTGTACCAAAGTCAATTACTTCGTAGGACAACTTTGAGCAAAGACTTCTGAGTGAGCCCAGCTTCTAGGGAGCCTCAGGGTAAGAGGAAAGCTCTCTAGTCCAATTCAAGGACAAGGTCTTCATAGGATTTAGGATGCTCTGTGCCCAGTGATGTGCGCTGCCCTGACGACATCCGCTGGAGCAAGGTGCTGCCCCACCAGCATTGAAGAATGACTCCGGCATCTCTCATTGGCATGGCAGCCTTGCCATTGAGCTCAGGGACCCCAAACCCAGCCCTGACTCTGGGTCACTAAAACTATTTGTGATGAGTTTCTACCCCCAATGGTCATCTGCCAAGAACCCCTCTGACCCTTCTGCCACTGCTCACCTGCCAGCTTGCAGCACCCCTGAAATGCTGAAGAGCCCAAAGTCTGTGATGACCACTTTGCCATTGTCGTAGAAGACATTCTTTGACTTGAGGTCCTTGTGAAGTATCCCTTTGGCGTGCAGGTAGCCCATCCCCTGCAGGAAGCAAGGACACAGAGCGCTGCCTGAGAGGACCTCCATGCTCATCGTCACCCATACTTGGGTTTACACTCTTGTTCCTTAGTGAGACCACCTCTGATAGGGGCAGAGCCAGGGGCCACCCACTGAGCCTGAAGGTGGGCTAGCAGAAGGCACAGTACCTGCCCAACAGACCTACCACTACCTTTGGACCACTGCAAAGCCATCTCTAGTTAGCTTGTGTGGTTCCTAAGAGTCCCCAGAGGGAGAAGAGTGGGGACAAACATGGGATGAGGTCCCTGGAGGAAGGAACTTCATTACCCATCATCCCCTGGTCCCCACCCCCTTGTGAGGCTAACCCCTCTGCAGGGCTTGCTCTTCCTGTTCACTTCACCCAAAGCCCTGCAGAACACACTCCGGTCCTCAGGGATGCTTCTGAGGTAAAATCAAGAACACAGAGCAGCGTCTAGTGGAGGTCCTGTTCAAGAGTGAACACCTAGAGATTGTTTTTTCCTCTTTCATTTCTTTTTATAATTCAGTCTAACATTTCCAATAGGAAGCAAAACTCTGAGGACAACTAATAAGGCACCCAGGAGGAGACAGGATGCTCCTGTTTGTTTTAATCTAAATCAACAACCAACAATTTGACATTTCCCCACAGCTGTGGAGAGAGATGGCTTGGACTCGTGGGGATTCAAGGATTTAGAGATAATGGATCCTAACTTGGAGAACCAAGCAACTTCCATGTGTTTACTGGCCTTCACACATATCCACATATCATGATAATGAAGGACCAGATGGAAGCCGAACATTGGTAGGCCATTCTTAAGGGCGCCATGTTGGCAGAATTCTTCTAAGCACACTACCTGGTATTTTTTGGTCTATTTTCTCTGAAGTCCAAACCATGGTCCAAATCCAGACCTAGAGTCTCAGGACTTTTGGTGAACCTCTCAGAAAGGATCAGGTCTCTCAGAAGCTCAGGTAGGAGTCCCAGAGCCCACAGTACCTTCACAATTTCTTGGGCAATCTGCCTGGTCTTGTTGACGTCCAACACGATCTTAGCATCCCTCACCACAGAGTAGAGTGTCCGTCCCTTACAGAGGCTGAAAAGCAAAAGGATGAGATCACTTATTAAAGTTACTCGCAGTCACTAAGGAAAAGGTGATCCATCACAATTGTTAGAAGTCACAAATAATGGAATGGATCTTCCATTCTCATGCCAATGAGAAGATGACAGGCCTGGGACTGGCTCTCAGAGCTAGCTCTCGGATGACGGTCTGGGGAAGTTCAAGAACTCCAGCAGCTTCTTGATTACAAGGACATCTCCAGAATCCAGCTCAGGGTGGCCTGGGTTTGGCCAGTCATTGATCCCAGGGTCTTACAGGTGTGCAGCTAACATAAACCAACAACTTGTGGGTCCTTGGGCACCACTCGAGCAGCACTGTGCAAGCCATTCATCCCCACTGCTTGCACCTGTGGGGCGTGACCCACACGCAGGGACAGTGATGAAAAAGACCTGCAAGATGTGGCTCATGTGTGCTAAGTATCATCGTAAATGATGCATTCAGCCCTTCAGACGAGGATGTGAAAACACCAATCACGCAGCTCCCAACCAGATGCCTGTCTAGATAGAGGGTTTTTCAAACTATTTTCAGCCTCATTGAGTTCATTTTGAGGGCCAGTACCTTAAGATGAATGACAAGTTGCAAAAGCACATTATGCAGTAACAGTAACACCTTCTCATTTAGCTGCCACATGCTCATCCATCTTGGGTCTCTGCAAGTTCTGGTGCACAGAGGCCGTTTAATATACAGGGAATGAATGAATGAATTCTCCATGATGTGCCCAACCCCTAATACTGGGACTGGCTCATGGTAGCCAATGCTGGTTATAAAAAGAAAGAATACCATTATGGAAATTGATTTTTCACTTACATCAGAATAACAGCTTGAATGTTTTTCTTGTACTCTATGGCGTTATTGGTAAAATACTGGAGGCCCTGTGTTCATTCATTCAGCATTTATTGAGCCCTTGTTGTATTCTAGACTTTGTGAGGTCGCATTTCCCATAAGAACTCTGGTATTGGGGCCGGGGAGTTAGCTCAGTGGTTCCGGCGCCTGTCTCGCAAGCGCAAGGACCCGGGTTCGATTCCCCGGTAACCACATAACAATACTGGATGTGGAGACCCACACCCAGCAGCAACCAGTACCACATACCACAGTGCCGGGCGTGGTGGCTCACGCCTGTAATCCCAGCACTCGGGAGGCAGAGGCAGGAGGATT
>PVIR01003203.1:0-91962 GCA_004026965.1 Petromus typicus
ACTACAATCTATTTTTTAATGAACGACTACAAACAATTTGTGTCAAACACATTGAGAATTACCCCTGCTGTATAATTAGTGCTTCAGCTATTGATTGATGTATTAACTACTAAAAAAATTTCCATAAGCCGTGTTTACCATTGTAAAAACTGACAACCTGAGAATGAATACTTCAATATTTGAAATTTTGACTTTTTATGTAAAACTTATGTGATGAAAGTTTCCTCTAGATAAATCAGCCATGTAATTTATCATACTTTATAGAAATTATCTAAATTAAAATATGTTTATTTTCTCCATCAGTGCACAGCAGAAATAACATCTCAAAGCTAGCATTCATTGCATTTCTCACCTCTAACAAGACTTTTGTACTCTTATTTTTTGCTGTATGAACTTCTAGATAATTTAAACTCTTGAACATGATGTGGGGGACATCTTAGATGCTAACACTACTTATATGTTCAGGGGGTTCTGAGTCAGAAACCTAATAAATGAGGAAATAAATTTTATTTATACAACATTCCCATCAGTTTTTGATCTACTTTCTTTGGTGAAGTCATGTTTAAATATTCAGTTATTTTAAGTGATTTGCAATATTCAGGACAAAATGAAATTTTTAGTTACTGAAACTCCAGAATGTAAATTGAAAGAAAAATCTGTTAAATTTATTGAATTGAAATGTAGTTCATAACTGAGAAGCTTTGGTTGAGAAATTTGTGTTGGTCACAGAAAAACTAGGCTCAGTTTAGAGAAGACAGAATTCGGGAAAAAATAAATCCTTTTCTTCAGCAGGTACAGAGAACTGATTCTACCCACAGAGTAAGTATCAAGATTTTTATGTTTGTAAATAATACCATAAATTTTACATCACATATACAGTATTTTTCTTAGCTATTAATTTATTTTTTGACCTAAGAGACATTACTGCAGATAGGCATGAGTTTAATGCTTCAGTTCCTTCATTTAGAACATTGATACTGCCATGCTTTGGATATCAGGGCTTAGATAACTTAGTGGAAATTTTCACTTTTGATTGTTCTCCAAAATTATTCAGTAGAAGAAAAGAATGTTGGTGCTGATGTCTGTTCTTTAGGTATCTCATTCATTAACGATCATTTTCTTTGTTTCTTCCATGCTTCTGACCTAAAGTTTATTTATATTTTACTAATTTCAAACAACTTGGGACTGTACAGGTTAAAAAATAAATATATTACAGTGTGCCACATTTCATCATTTCTATACTGTCCACGCTCAACTCACAATCTAAAATTACAGATCTTTGATAAATGCATGATCAAGCAGCAATTATCTCTCACTATGACGATTTCACAAAGGGCAAAACTTCAGAAGGGAGAAGATCATTAGCCTCCTTGGCACATTCTGAATTCTGTAATTCCCTTGCCCTCTGTTCTCTGACTGACATAACTTTGAATGAACTGTGAACATACTTTCATCCCAGCATGTCAGTTTGAGGATAAATATCAGTGTGGAACTAGTGACTCATTAGATTATATTTTTATTTTATATTTATGAATCAACTATACTAAAAATGTCTAATTTCCAAGGACTTCATTAATTTTACTTATTGCTACCCTCTAAAATATAGATCAGCAGCAGACAAATAATAAACACACAATTAATCTTATATGAATTGATTATTTATCATGTATCCTTTCCATAAGCATTTAGTATATACTTGTGCTATTTATAACTTTCTCAAAATTCCAGAGATGTCTAACATAACTGTTTTTCACAAAAGATAACTTTTTTCTCTTTTCCCATAGTCCTTACTAAATTTCTCTAGTCTGTTTCAAACTAATCCCTTCTTAACATATTCTGTGAAACTCTACACTAGCCTCTCTCATGCAGCCTGTTTGCAGAAAATAAACTGTTCAAAGTTTGAATTTTAACCCTATAAATTTTGGCTGTGTGGATTTGATAGTCCTAACCTCTGTGAATTTCAATTCCGTAATCATATATAAATGATATTTAACTTGGAGATGCACTATGAAATTTAGAGAGTTCCAAACCCCTAAAAACCTGGCCACGTATCAGACTCAAAACAAGCAAAGTAGTTATTGTCATGCTGTTAGCTGTCGAGGACCAATAAAGTGCTCTTTGTAAGAACAATATTAAACTAATTGTCAATAATTATCTATAAAACTCATAGGACTTTTGCTAGGTTCTGTGATACCTATAGGTGCTTTCGCTCATGGAAAACGGCTCGAGCAAGGACAGATTATTAAATCTAACTTGGTTCGGTAGAAAGTGTGAGCCGATGTGGAGCTGGTTCCCTTCTGCTCTTTAAGGGTGGGCTATCAGGGTATTCACTAAACTACTAGGTTTTACTCCAGATTTTAGTCCAGTTGAGTGTGGAGTTTTTATTTTGTTTACTTCAGTTACTAACCTCCCTGTTCAGCTTTCACCTGCTAGATTCCCACGTCAGAGTTAAGAAATGACTCCAAGGGAATGATCAGTTGATAACGAATACTGAATCAGTCACTTTGCCAACACTAGGACAAAATACTTGACATTTCATTTTAAATAGGATTGAGTTGAGGGGCCGGGGAGTTAACTCAGTGGTTCCGGCGCCTGTCTTGCAAGCGCAAGGACCCAGGTTCGATCCTAGGTAACCACATACCATACTGGGCAAGAAGACTCATGCTCAGCAGCAATCAGAACCACATACCATAGTGCCGGGCGTGGGGGCTCACGCCTGTAATCCCAGCACTCGGGAGGCAGAGGCAGGATTGCTGTGATGTGAGTTTGAGGCTGAGCTCAGGGCCAGCCTGAACCACAAAGCGAGACCCTGTCTCAATAAACCTTAAAAAAAAAAAAAAAAAAAAGATTGGATTGAGTTGGGTTCAGAGTTTCATAAGTTTCATTCCATTCACGTCTTCACGTCCAGCCACGTCCAAACTAGAAATGGTGTAGCAGAAGAAACCTACTCAACCCATTGCAGCGAGGAACCTGTGACCAAAATATGCTCTTCCAATCCACTCCTAGGGACTTGTTTTTCTGACCAGGCCTCTCCTCCTAATAAAACATTCAGCTGTGAACTCATGAGTCCATTAACCTATTAATTGGTATAGTACACCCTTGAAACAATCACTTCCCAGAAGGCTGATTTGTGAATACCTAAGAATTTTCCGGAACATTCTAGATGTAAGTCATAACAAGTATATATGCAAACTTTCTTTCTCTCCAGTACTTCAACTTTTCAAGTCCTGACTGACTTGATTTACTTTCATTGTTTTAGATAATTTTTGCGAATAACTTTTCCTATAGATCTTTTCAGTGGAAGAAAGAAGTTCCTCTCTCACAGGAAGAAATTTATCATGGGGATGCTTTAGATATAAAGTTTTTAAGGCACCATCTCAAATATTATGTTTTCCATGACTACTACGTACATTTCATTTGTAGTTTGGTAGATTTCCCATAGCATGATCTAAAACCACCTGCTTGTCCACCAGAACGACTGTCACCAACTATGACCAAAGTCAGAAAAGTACTTCTGTATCCTTTTTATCATAGAGTTCCAGCTTTCATTTGTTTTAAAAACCCCGTATTTCACACAGGCCTGTTAAAAAATAAAATAGTACTTTACAAGGGAACCCAGGAAGACTCTCAGCAATGTTCATCAGCTCACTGCTGAGGTTTGCGACACAAGAGGAAGCAGTTCTAATTTTGAGATTTGGGTCGGAAGCCATCTTGTGTACGGGCAACTCGCAGCGCGGATTTGCACGCACTGCTTATTTACTTTCTAGGGCTGGCTGCCTGTGAGGGCCCGGATGTCAGTCTCCATTAGCATGAGTGTACATGCAAAATTAATCAACTGAGAGCATCGGCCCCTTGGAGCCTGGGGTTAAACATCTGTTGGGAGTGATGTTTCCTGAAAAACTTTATGTAATAGCTGGAGGAGCGCAGAGTGAGCACTTGGTGGGAAGAAAGAGCAAGGCAGTCACTCGAGGGGAAGTGCTGGGCTTCAGTGAGCTGAGAGCCTTCCTATCCCATTCAAAGGTTACAACCTTAGACTCAAAAAGCTTTTAAGCCTTCTTGCATCTGTGTTGCCTGACTGCCTTTTGCATTAAGCACTCATGACCAGGATGCTCTGCGCATATATCTTTTTTCAAAGTTTCTTTAGTGTGGATGAAAGTCTTTGGGTCTGTCAGAAATATCCATCCCATTGATCACGGCTCTAACTTTGTTACATTGGGCTGAACTACCTGATTTTTTCCCCCACATTTTCTACTGCTAAATTCAACCAGTAGAGATTAGTTATACTTTGAGCCTAATTAAAACTTGAGGAAACTCCCTCCCACCCCTATTTGAAAATATTTTATGTGTTAACAGACAGCAAAGAAATACTGAAAGAATTTGAGCTTTGGGGACCACTTACAAGCTGGGGAACTGAATAGTTCTCTGTCCCTCTGGAGTTGGGGATTGGAGTTGGCTGAAGTTTGGCTCGAAACTTTGGTTTGGAGTTGGGTTCCACGGACTGTGTTCTTTCTGCAAGTTGCTGGATAGTAGCCTCAAGAAATCAATCTTACTTAGCTTTTGTTTTTACCATAACCAATATTCTTAAAGAAATTGCTAGCTGAATTTATAAGTAACTAAAGGTGAGAAAAAATAAACTTTTTAACAAAGCCTAAAGAACTTCTTCCACATAGCTATTGAATGCTGCTCAGAAATTATAGCTAAGTGATTATAAGACCATCTTAAGGCAATTATTTAGAAGAGAAAAGATTTAGAGACCTGCAAGAGAGAGGTTCCCTGCAGTGAACAGATGTATCACCAAATATCAGTCACTTGGAAGTGAGTAATAGGCAGCTGCTACTGGGTTGAGCAGCAAAGTTTCTTGTTCAAAGCAATCTTTGCCTTGAATGCTTAAACATGTTCTATTATTGAAATTTAAAAAAAAAAAGAATGATCATGCTTTTATACAAATGTTCTTGAGTTAGTCTGTCATTAAATAATGGGCACATTTTTCCCTCTAAAAATGAACTCAGATTATATATGACATCAGCAGTCTTTCTGGGAAATAAATGAACATGTAGCCATCAACTTTAAATAATAACAGGATTATTATTCCCATCACCTATCACCTGGGCACCTTAATGAAACCTCCAGAGATTCTGTTGCATCATGTTTAAAATGAGAAGTCTAAGAGAAATTAACTTCTCAAAATAACTTCTTTTTCAAAGAGAGGATGAGAGACAGTTCACTGTTCCAATTGATCACTGGTTTAGAAGTACAGTGGCAAAGTGGCATCAGAGAGAATGGCCATAATCAGGGGCAGCTGCGGATCTCATGATGAAAAGTAGATTATATCAACAGTGCTTGTAGGAAGCAGAATAATGCCCACTCAAAGGTACCCAGGTGCTAATGCCCAGGACCTGTGAATCTGTTTCTGCCTGTGGGGTTTTGCCCATGCAATTAATTAAAACCTTAATATGTAGAATGTGGAGGATTCTGCATCTTATCCAGGTGGCACATTGTGATGCGTAGACCTGGGAAAGGAGGTGATGCAACCTGGTAAAAACTTGATGCACATCTACTGACTTGAGAGATGTCCCTCCAAAGCGTCACTGGGTCAGAGCTGGCTCAATCTGGAGTGTGTGATCCTGGAATTAAGGATAGTGATTACTAAACTGCTACATGTGAGTGAAAGGTTGAGCTCTGCCCTGATCACAGTAGTCTGGATGGGATAAAAGAGGCAGAAAGATGTAATGAAGTCCCTTGTTGCCTTTGCTACCTTGTGGGTGACATCTTATTTCTCCTCCGCAATGCCAACCCTGACCTGGAGTCAGCTGATTATAGACTGACATCTCTATAAACTGTAAGCCAGATGAACCTTTCCCCTTTTAACTGGGGTATTAGGTATTTTGTCTCAGCAATGAGACAGAAGTAACTGACACATGAGACCACATGAACACATTGACAGTTTCTCGGTTTTTCTTTCTTTTTAGCTCACACTGTTGCGTATCTGCCTGTGCTTGCTTTGGCAGCACATACACTATTGTACATCTGCCTTTTTTTTCCAAGTTTAGTGAGTTTGAGACGGATCTTGTTTATGTCAGTAGTTTTCTTCTTTTTTCTATCTTGTAATGTGGATATAGCAAATTTGATTCGTCATTACTGTGTTGATGGACGTTTGGGTTGTTTCCAGGTTTGGGCTGTCTTGACTATGCCCTATGACCACTTGTGTGTAAGTTTTTTTGTGGGAATGTCCTTTATTTCTCTTTGATAAATATGGGAGCAATAAATATGGTAAGTATATGTTTCACTTTACAAGAAACTGCCAACATGACTGTATGATTTTACATTCCCACCAGCAATTTATGAGTTTCCGTTATTCTCTCCAACACGTGATATCATCAGTCTTTTTGATTTTAGTTATTTTACAAAATATGCAGTGATTTTTTTCAATGTTTATTTTCTTTCTATGATGAGTGCACTATATGTCTTTTTATGTGCATATATATCTCCCTTTATAAAGTGTCTCTTCAAATATTTTGTTTCTCTGCTTTGTCTTGTTGAATTATTAAGTTCCACATATACAGTTTGACGGGAAAAAGGTCATTTGTCAAATATTTATGTTGCAAATATTTTCTCTCAGATACTTGCCTCTGAGTTCTCATAAAGGGGTCCTGTGTTGAGCAGAAGTTTTTGATTTAGATAATACGATTTATCAGTGAAGTCTTTCTGGGTTTTAACTTGTGTTTTACCAAAGGTATTATTGCTTTCTATAAGGCTAAAAAGAATTTTTTTCCCTATGATTTCACATAGAAGCTTAATTATTTTAGCTCCTGTATTTCAGTCAATAGTCCCCCTTGGATCAGTTTGTGTGTGTGTGCACGTGTGTGTGTGTGCATGCATGTGCATAATGAGGACTAAGGATAGACATTCATTATTCCACTAAAAAGTTTTAAGCAAACTTGTCTTAAATTTTACTGAAAATAAAAACAATCATGAAATTTTGACCAAGATCTACAAAGGTCTACAAACCAGTTTTAGAAGAATTCACACCTTGATAATCACTTGTATTTATCAATAAATATAGTATAGCTTCCAGTTTTCTTTATCTCCACAATGCTAGTTTTCATTTCAGAGCCCTCCCGCATATTTAATACCTGTTCTCAATATTTTATTTTGTTCTAGTACATTGGGATTATTTTCTTTCAAATGTTATTTTATGTTTTTTTTTAAGGTTTGGAGAAAGGTTATACATTTATTTATTTTTACTTTTTGTAGTACCAGGGATCAAACTCATACCCTTGTGCTTCCAAGGAAGGTACAATACCACTTGAGCTAAATTCCCAACTCCTTCAAATGTTACTTTAGTAGTGTACATATTTCATTTTTATATTGAACTTGTATACCATGAACTCAATAGATTTAGTAATCAGTTTTGTGGCTTTGATGTTTCTATGTTGAGAACCATCTCACATGTAAAAATGGTTTGTTTGGTTTTTTTTCCCAAAAAATATGTAAGATTCTTTAAAATTTTGCTTTATTTTTATTGTGGTGTAGAATAAAGACAGTGAAAGTACAGTCTCTGCCTAAGTCTTGATTATTATAGAAAAGCTTTCAGTCTTTTACCATGAAGCATAAGGTAAATCATCAGTTTCAAACATATCTCTGATATTTCTAACTTGGTTAGTACTTTTCCCCATGAACATTGTGCTAATTTTATAGGAACATTTTTTCTGTGTCTGTTGAGATTTTGAAATTATTTTTCACTTTTTTTTTCATTTTGTTCTTCTCATTAACCTACTCTCTTCTCCCTTCCTCTCCTCGTAGTTCTGGAATAAGTCAGATTTCATTTTGTCATGTTACCTATTTCAAATGTTGATCAAATTTAGAAGCTAAATTTTGAAAAACGTACTGTATATTTTTCAAAGGGATGCCGTTTTGTGCTTTTTGACCTGCAATTTTGACCTGCAATTTTGACCTGCAATATGTTTTCTTATGCTGCCTGGCTTTGAATCAGAGTCATATTAAACTTACATGGGAGATAAGTGTTGTCTTCTATTTTCTGGAATAATTTGTGCAAAATTGATATTATTTCCTCTTTAAATGGTGAATAGAGTTTTCAGTGAACTCAGCTTGACCTATGGTTTGGTTGTGAAAAAAATTTTAGTAGTCATATTTCTATTTATTGTTCTCTGATTTCTCTCCGAGAGTTTGATCAGTAAAACAAATTTTCTACTTCACTCTCATTGACCAACTAATTTAAAAGAGTTTCCATTATTTTCTTATTGTCATTTGTTATAACAACTCTAAAGATGCCTCCTTTTTCATATTAGTAACTTATATTTTTCTTATCAATTGATACATTTTTCCAAATAACTAGATCTTATTTCATTGACTTTCTCTATTTTTCAATATATCTTAGGTTTTATTTTTCTAATTTTTGACATCTAATTTTGAACAAGATTTATTTTTTCTAATTTCTTAAAGAAGAAATTTTGATAATAGATTTGAATTCTTTCATTCTAAATATAAGAATTTAGCCATAAAAATATGACTATGTATTGATTTAGCAGTAACCCTTATATTTGAGTGATTTCTTCAAAAACATTTTTAAACTTTTATGGTGATTTATTATTTGACTTATACACTACTCCAAAATATTATTTAATTTGTATATATATGAGGATTTCTTAGGTACTGTGGTCATTGATTTTTTTAACTTAATTTACCATAGTCATAGAACAAACTTTTTATGATTGGCTTCCTTTTACTTTTAATGAGATGTACTTTTTGGCCAGAATATGGATTATTTTGATGGAGTTTTGCTGAATATCTAAACATTGCTCTTTTCTGGTTAAAATTCTATTATCTGGTAAAATATTCTATGGATATCATTAAATTAATTTAACTGATATTGCATAATCTTAGCTTTCTAAATCCTTTATTATGTTTTATTATTTAAACTTTATCCTTCCTATCTACTGATGAGATATATTTTAATCACCAATTATAATATTGATTTTAAAAAGTTTCATTACACAATTACATTTTTATTAGTTTATGTTTAGTGTATTTTAAAGAATATTTAGATTTTTATGTCATTTTAAGGAATTGATCGATTTATAAATATAAATGTACATCTTTACCTTTGGTTACAAATTTTGTTTTGTATTCTTTCTGATTTTAATCTAATCAATAGCTACTTTTTGAGTAATGTTTTTGTTGTATATTATTTTTCCTCACATTAATTTTAATCCTTTTGTATATTTAAAACTAAGATGGGTCCTTACAGACAGTACATAGCTGAGTTTGCTTTAATATCTTTCAAAACTATTTCTCTCTTGTTTAGATTATTTTCTAATTTTTCCATTATCTCAACTTTTTAATTTCCACATTAAAAAATTAATTTCATCTTATTAGTACGTGTATGTGGAGCATAATGTTTACATTCCTTGTGGGAGGTTGGTATATAAACATAATAGATCATAATTCTTTTATTCCATCTCCTTTACCTTCCCTTCCTCCCCATTCTACTCATATCTAGATCTTCCTATTTGGGTTCTTTTGTTGGTTATTTTTTTGGTACCTGCTTACAGTGCATGTTTACATTCCTGTGTAGAATCAATACATGTTTAAAACTCAACCCAATTCCTTCATATCATCCCTTATCCCTTCCTTTCTTCTATCACTTGACTCTTCCCTTTTAAGAATGATCAACCTCCCGACTTCTTATCTATCTTTTATTTTGCTCTTTATTTTACCCTGGATTTCTCATAAAAGAAAGAAATCTTATATTTAAGTTTTTGTGTCCGATTTAATTCAGTTAACATTATGATATCAAAGTGCATCTATTTTCTTACATATGATTCCAGTTTATCTTTCATTGTGGCAGAGTGGTACTTCACCGAGTGTATCATATTTTCTTTATCCATTCATCTGTGGATGGGACATATAGCCTGCTTCTAAGGTTTAGCTGTTAAGAATTGTACTGCAATAAACCTGGCTGTGTATGTTTATTTGTAATATGATGCATTTAACTTTTGGGTTAGACACCTAGTTAGAGAATAGCTAGGTCCAGTAGGGGTTTACTGTTAGCTTTTGATTCTCTATATTGATTTCCATAGTGCTGCTACCATTGCAAACAGTGTAAAGGGTTTTTTTTTTTTCCCTGCAAGTTCTCCAGCATTTATTATGACTTGATGATGTCTATACATCATTTTTAATTTTTTTTATTTTTAATTTTCCCTGTAGTTTCAATTGTATATATGTTATAGCAGCAT
The DNA here is from genome assembly GCA_004026965.1 of Petromus typicus. NCBI lineage: Eukaryota > Metazoa > Chordata > Mammalia > Rodentia > Petromuridae > Petromus > Petromus typicus. The sequence continues at coordinate 10,257 of PVIR01003203.1, forward strand.
GGATTGTCCCAGGACTATCCACAGCATGTGAAAATCTCACAGCTGCATGCTTCCATTTTGTATCTCCCACTGCTATTGTTGTTTTATGGCAGTTTATTTCCACATATATCATGCATAAGCCATATAACATATTGATGCTAAACATTTACTTTAAAATAAATTAAGGAATATAATCAGTCTTTCATATTTTTCTTTATATTTACAGTATTTTTCATCTCTAGAGGTACTTCTTTATTTTATATAAATGGACATTAGCACAGAGTATTATATTCATTCTGCTTGAATATCTTTTTTTTAAAGCATTCTTTAAAGTGTAACTGGAGGAAAGTGAAACTTTTTTTTTTTAGGCTTTGCCTTCATTTCTTTCCTTGTAGAGTTGTAAGTGTATCCACACTTCAGTACTTCCCTCAGTACTTTAAAGATGTAGACACATTGTTTTGGGATTGTGACTCATAATTTATAGAATTGCTTTTCAGATGTAATATTTTTTTGATACTGAACAACATTTATGTTTCATTGGTGAAGTTTGAATTTTGATATATTATTTTAGAATACTGGAGTTTGTCCTGAGATGCAATAAAATTACTGAGAGTTAAGTTACTTAGAATAATCTTTAAGAGATTATTCATCTCAGATGTTAGTTTTTTTGTTTTTTTTGTTTTTTTTTTTTTTTTTAGGTTTTTTGAGACAGGGTCTCGCTTTGTGGTTCAGGCTGGCCCTGAGCTCAGCCTCAAACTCACATCACAATCCTCCTGCCTCTGCCTCCCGAGTGCTGGAATTACAGGCATGAGCCACCACTCTCAGATGTTAGTTTTATCCCAGCTATGAGATGCAGGCTTTGAAATTTTGTGAATAGTCCACTTTGCATTATGAGTTCTTTGCTTTCAGACCAATGGGAACAAAAAGCATTGGCCTCATTCTAGGCCTCAGTGTGATTTGAGCTACTCTCTGCTCTTTTCCTGGACTTATGAAGTTCTTTCTCACTGAAGTTCAGGTAGACCCTGAGAAGGGGCCCTAAGTTTTTCCTTGGAAGTCACATAGCGCCCTTCTCTCCCTTCCTCTGTGCAGCCACTTCTAGTCCCCTTGGTCTCCGTTAACTTTAAACTTATCTACCCAATGCAGTGAGATGTTAAAGCTAATTTTTAGTTTTACTCTTTGATCTTTTTCTTGGAATCTATATCCAGGTAGTAATTTAAAGCAGTAATTGGATCATTGTTTGTTTTCAAAGATTTTGGTCCTTTCTACCGGGTGTACTCTTTACATTTATGAATGATATATCATATAAGTGTATCAATCATATCATGCAATCATTGTCTCATACAATTTGTGCATTTTCTAAGTGTTTTTAACAAGAATAAATTCAGTCCTTATTAGTTCATTATGGCTAAAGGGGTTGTTTCCAGTATAGCTGGATTTAGGGTGATTTATTTATTTTATTCAAGTCTTTACCATGTTGCCTACCTTTTGGGGATGCGAAGTACTCTGTGTTTTCACTATGACTAAATTTCCATAAAGACTCTGTTCATTTATCTCTGCTGGCAACTTCAGCAAATCTCCCCCCTTGTAGTATTTTTCACAATAATTTCACAGAATGGGATCATAGCCAACAGGTGCTAATACTTTCTTTCTTCTCAACTGCTTCCCCGCAGTTGCTAGTTCTTAGACATGTGATCTTTCCACAGGAAATTGCAGGCAAAAGTTTCACCATATGCTTTGCTAGTTTGCAATATGGGTCACCATTTCTTCAACCTCTAATAACAGTTTTGTTACTATTTGTTTCCTATATGCTAAGCTTTTGTTATATCTTTTAGATATTGTTTTTTCCTTCCCCTAGCCTGTCTCTTGAGTCTGCCTAGGCATTGGCAAGAAGCTGGTAGGGAGAAAAAAGAAGGAGGGAGCAGTGAATGTAACGTAAACGTGGTACAAAAAGTCTCTTCTCACTCTTCTAGGTCAAATTGGCCCCTTTTCACATTTGCATGCAAATGTTGAGGGAGAAGTTCATTTAAATGCAAAGTAAAAGAACAAAGGACAGGTGTAATGTTCTGTGATCCTATCTTCACATAATGGCAGCACTTCCTGATTGATGAGTCACCTGTAATATTGCCCTGACTTACTCATTACCAAACTCTGTAGTATGTAGAGCGTGTTCCTTGCTAAATGTCAAGTGGCTGGCCAGAACTAAGAGGAGACACTAAACTACTACACTAAGACAAATGTGAGGCTTTAGATCAGTCTGAATCCATCACAATACCCAACTAGAAGCTTCAAGGCTCTGAGAAACAAACAGATGATGGTAGAAACAATACATTTGAATCATGATTAATGGCTGCATTTGCTTAATGGGGGCTGGTAAGCAATGTTATATTTGAGTGAATCTATTATTTTTAGGGGATTGGCTAATCCTGTGATGACTGCATTTGAGAAGGGCAAAAAGAGGCAAATAGCTTACCTTGGAGGTCAGAATGGTTGTTTCTCTGTTAAGATACTCAGCAATTTAACTCTTTAGTTTCCTACATCCCAGAGAGATGGACAGTCCAATATATATAATTGTTATAACTGAAGAAAACTTACACTGTATTTGGATATTCTACTTTTAAACTTCACAACAGTGAGATGCAACCTCTACCTCAAAACTAAACATGAATTAGTTCACAGAGCAAAAGCCATTTCCATAAGATAAAGCATAAAGACGATGGTGGGGCTTTTGAAGAATAAATATCATGAATATAGTCTACTAATTGTTCTCTCTTCCTTCTGTAATGGCTATTGTAGCTATTCCCAAATCTAATTTTACTTGGAGAAAATACAATCGGTGACATCACTTTTTAAATTAAAATTCAAGATTAGGTCTCACCTAACCATAAGTAGAGACCCAGCACTTCATTGTAGTTTACTGGTGAGGAATGTAATCACTTAGTGATTAATTTGACAAGCATAAAGTGAATTTATAAGGTGTGGTAAGGCTAGGGATTAACATATGGTAACACACAGTGGGGAAGGGGGTTAAAATTATAATAAGACTAATTAGGGTAAAATGTCAAATAGAACCAGGCAGATGTGTGAAAGCTTTGTATATGGGTGTCTTTGGCAAGAGAATTATCAGCAGGGAGGTGAAAAAATGTAAAAATCAGAAGGCTACCCTCTTGGTATACACCGAAGATTTGAATATGTCTGCATCCGTACTGAAAGGGGAGATATTAAATCATTATATGTATAAATACAGAAATCTAACAATGAGTACCTGATGCCAACTTGATCATTATCAGCACAGAGCTTTTATTCTAAGCCATGAATATGTATTGAATTATGAAAAGGATGAGTCCAACCAACAAAGAGAAATAAGTAGCTCTTAAACTCAAGTTACCTAAAAGTAAGGGCCCTCACATTTTCTAGGAAGCTAAGAATTTTGAATAAATCTGACTGGTGTCAGAGGAAGTGGTACTAAAATATACTACCTTTTTTTTTCTAGAGTATATAATTGGAAGAGATATAGGCAACTTGCAAAAAATCTCTATCAGATTGACATATAGAATAACTAGTGTGATAAGAAGTAAGTTGAAGTCTCCATAGTGATCCATTCCAAAACCAATTAAACAAAAGCAAAGTCATATGTTATGAGACAGATGTCATGTATTTTATGCTTATACTCAAAATTTGGCATTTTAACTTCCACAAAATCTCATGTAATACTCTAATTCAACCAGTGTGAAAGACTTAGTAAAACAGTAGTGGATTATTTTAGGCATAACCTTGTAGCCATGATTTTAGATGTTGCTATCATACATATAAAGTACTATCTAGTTTCTTATTTTAATAGGAACATTTCACCTCATGAAAAAAAAAAATAGTCTCAAGTAGTTTGCTTGAGTTTTCTCCTTAAAAACATCTCTTCTCTGCTGTATCTCTGAAATCAATTTTTTCTAATTTGTACCATTTTGGCCCACAGAGATCTTGATGGTCAAACGGAGTATCATTAGGTCATGCTGGTTCAACATAGTGATGACCTCATGATTACAGGATGTGGAGTGGAAACAAAAAGTGACCACAATAAATGCTTTTGTAAGACATTTGTATTATTGCAGATAGAAGGAAAGACTCTTGCCTCCACGAATGTTTGATACAGACACTTGAAGATTTCTTGTTCTTCTCTGTTTTATTTGTGCTTCTGGGGGTCAAGCTAAGAGCTCTAGACATAGGAAGCAAACAAGCCACCACTAAGATACACATCCAGCTTGCAGATGCATTTTTAGACATCATAAACTACCTAAATTCACGAATAAGCAGATTATTGCTTATTTATAGGTTAAATATAGATATTGATGCAAGTGATATATTTTTTCAGTCAATACTAATAGGGAATAATTTCTGATTTCAATGACTCAGCTCAGTTTTAGAAAAATATTCATATCAGGATTATTAGAAATAGTTCTTATGTTATAAGTTCATCCTAGAAATCAGTAATGTTGAAAGGCATATCAACAAGGGACAATATCTAACACTGATATAAATGTTTTGAAATTTAAAAACAAAGGCATTATCTTATAAGCTGAAAAAAAGAAAGGAGTGATGAATTGTGCAGATGAATAATTTTAAAATTAATGTGAAGTCCATATTGAAAGAAAAATGTGGAAAGGCTAAATAATGATGGTTGAATTTACATCAGTATACTTGTGCCAAAATGTTTTTTACTCTGCAGGCTGAATCTGAGTGTATTTCAAACTTAGAAGCCAGAATAATTTGTCAATTGGTAATATATGTTACAAAGTTTAAAGCAAGAGAAAAATTAGTTCAAGGGATATAAAGAAGACAATGGCACATCATTGTCACATACATTTGATTTTGTTAAAATGAGCTAATAAAATTAACACAGTGGGCATGGTGGTGCACACCTGTAATCCCAGTTCTCAGGAAGATTGTCAAGAGTTTAAGGCTAGTGTGGGCTACATAGTGGGTTCAAGCCCAGCCTGAACTACATAGCCAGACTTTGTCTGAAAAACAAACAAACAAACAAACAAACAAAAACACAACATGCTATCACAACATATAAACACATAAAAATATATGATTAATAGCCAAGATTAAGAAAATAATGTTTGAAAGGATTTTCTCCGTAATTAAAATACATAAATGAAGCAGGAAAATGCCAGAATTATGAATATACCAGCTTGAGTGAGTAAAAGAAATTCCTGCATTTTAATTGTAGATCAGACCATACATCTACAATAATAAAAAATTTTAAAAGTAGTAAATTCAAGATTATAGACTATATAGTAAAAACAGCAACAAAAGTTAATGTATAGCTCTCAAACAATATAGCACTGAATTAGTTTAGAGAAATTGTAACCAAAACAAGACAAATTTGGCTAGACAGAGTTGTAATTTCTAATTCTAATTCTATTCATCTGGCTTGTTCAACCAATATATCAAGAAAATGTGATGGACAGTTATCACATAGACTTGATTTTGTATAGACTATGTCAACTTACTGACCAGTCTGGGCTGTCATTGTGTATCGCCTGATTAATATAAAGTAATGTTACAGTTGAGAAGGAAGATAATTGGTAGATATCCAAAAATAAATTAACTTCTTACAAGACTGAACAGTTGAAGCAAAACATAAACCCTAAACCTGCAAAGATAAACTGTAATAAAATTCATAATATATTATTACAGCAAGGATCACACATTAAAATCTCATACCATACAACTTAGGAAAAATGGCTTAGAATCCTATCTTAAAGAAATGTTAAATGTTGTCATCCAACAAGGTCTACTAATAAGTGGAAACAGAAAATTCCATGTAAGTACAAGCTATCTAAATTACAGCCAGAAAGTGATCACTTTTATGGGCACATAAATAAAGCTGAAGAATAATTATAAAATGGCAAAATGCAATAAACGTGTTATAAAACTTTCTTAAAAGTGAAAGCATTTCATGTAGAGCAAATACAAATCTTAAAGGGATAATCTTATGCATAATAATATGCAGTCTCAAATATATATATACATATTATATATATATATATATATATATATATCTTAGATTAATATTGGGTAAATTATCAATAACAAAGTGAATTTAAAAGCAATGAGAGCTTAATATACAATTCAATTATGTGAAGATAAAGATCAAGAAATTATTCATGCACTACTTTAGAAATACAAATTTCATATGTACATATTATGCTGTATATTAACTTTGATCATTTGGTGACCTCATAATTTATTATATTGTAAAATTATATAAAAATCTCAGGTTACTTCTACAGACCTGAAAAACAAAAATATACACTTATAAAATAAGCAATTATTCTAATTTATAAACAATCACGTTATTCTTCTGAAAAGCAATCTATGGTTTAAAACAAATTCTGGAATTCCTCCTATTTAATGTACTACTACAGATTCATCTAATATCTTATGTAGCCTAAAACTGTAAAAGATAAAACAACACAATAACAAACAAAGGAATGAAAACAGATGATAGCTGCATAAGAGCTCTGTGGAAAGCAACAAAACATAGTAGAAAAATAAAGATGAGTCAAATTCATAGTGTAGGTAACTATTGATGGTGTAAGTGACTATTTAGAAGAATGAATATAATAACAAAGACATTTGCATCTCCTACCACAGGATTAGAATTACTGAGATTTAGATATTAATTTAACTGAAAGTATGGAATGTAGTTTTAAAAATTTTTTAATTTGTAATCAGAAAAGAAAACATAAATAATTGAAGAGAACTTATTCACTTTATTCTTTCAGAGAGTAACTGATAAGTAAGGTCTTCATAGAGTAATTTATAGAATTTGACAAGTTATTAATAAAATTGTAAAGGTTTATTGATTTAATTAATGTTTTAAAATTAATGGTGGCATTTATTATGCAAGCATTATAGTACATTAAAATTTTTAATCATCAAATTTTAGGCATAATATCATGATGGTTTTTGTTTCTTTTCTTTTTTCCAGTACTGGGAATTGAATTCTGGACTTTGCATCTTCCATGCATTCTCAGGGCCACTGAGCCTCATCTCTGTTACTTAAGGACAATATTAAAATCCTTTAAATGTGACCAGTAAAAATAAAACTTAAAATGAATATAGGAATCTCAGTTGTGCTAAAAAAAAAAAAAAAAAAAAAAAAAAAAGAAAGCAAGCACAGGGTTGAATGCATGGCACAAGGGTAAAATAGCACCTGCCCAGTTTACAAAAAGCTCTGTGATCAATCTTCTGCTAAACAAAAGAGAAAGAAACCGAAAATAATATAGGTTCTCATGAAAAACTAAAAAACTAATTAATGCACCTATTAACATTTCACATGAGGCAGTAAACAAGGAAACACATCTAAATACAGTTAACTTGTAAAATGAAATGAAAAGGGGCCCACATGTATTATTCACTATACAGCCAAAGAACACAGATCAGTAATAAGTGGAATGATAATTCAACACTGTGATGAAGGTATGTATATCGTGATAAATTTTAAACAGTAAAATTCTGCAAAGGAAACTTTTGGAAACCAGGAATAGCAAATTTAGTCTACAAAGACTGAAATAACAACATTTAATTATCTGAAATGGAAGGTAGACAGGAGGCTGGTAATCTAGAATTGGCACAGCTTAATAATGATGCCAAGAAAATTTCAGTATTCCATTGTCAGCAGGTGGTTGCTTTTTTGATCATAGACCTATTAAAATATTGTTTTCAAATGGCTGTAACAGATTCAAGCTTCATGCTGTCATTCACAAACAATAATCACAGATGATGTTGATGACAATGTGTTTTCCTTTCAATGATGTTCTTGTTCGGAGTGTTTTTCCAGAAATAGAAAATAACAATTGTGTGAAACTTCTTCAACAAACTCCACACTGGGCTCAATGACAAGAAATGAGTGACATAGTCACTTCCATTTGCCAAAATCTCACAGGAATATCACACCTATAGACTCAGTCATGAATAATCCTTGAGCTGGGGCAGGATCCATTTCTAAACCGAAGCAATATGTTAGCAAGGAAGAGAAACCTAGGTAATTGCTCATTTACAACTAGAAAGTGTGCAGTATAAACTAATGTTATTAATTCACTGTAAAGAATGAAAAGAGAAACACTGATGGTAAAAAGGAAGCAAAGGTTATGTATATGAGGGTGGGGTGTAGGTGGGCAATGGAATGGCAAAAAAGAATGAGAATCAATTTGTGTTATCTAATGGTACAAATTCTCAATGTCGAGTGTGATCATACACACACACACACACACACACACACACACACACACACACACATAATGTACCAATAAAATCAAATCAAAAAATTCATTGTCTAGTGAGTATCATGTGATAAAGAGCAAATCAATGGGTAGATAAGAGCAAAGTCTGTCGCTAAAACGCATGCTTTAAGATGGAGGTAAATTAAATTTTGTGTTCAACATCCATCCATTTTTAACTTATTCATTCATGTACCAATGGAGTTTCCCATGCATTACTGATTGTTTTAACCTGTTTTCTATTACAACTGTAAAATACAAAAGGACAAGTAATTTAATGGATACAGTATGTGACTCCTGGTTTGTGAAATGTCTTCCAAAGGTATGAGCTAGCTCCTGCCCGGTATCTGTAGGACCTCCTTGCTCGGTCATGCTATGACAGAGACCATCATATGTATAACAAACAGCTCAAGCTCACCAGCTCGGATCTCTTGCTTTGCGTATGAAGCCACTGCCACCATGTGGGACATACTGCATGTGTGGCCTAATCTAGTCCACTTGCTTTGCCAACACTGTGCTGCCAAGTAACACGGATTCAAGCATTCAGTTTCCAGCATCTGAAACTCAACCTGTAACAAGCACTGGACTCAATTCTGCCTATGAATTGGTGATTGAAATGGTTTCTATTCTAGTTCCTGAAATGTTATGGCTATCTCAGAGAAAATTGAGTAAAATCTAGGACATTTATAGTAGTTCTTTATCGCTGTTAGGTGATATTAAATTAAATGATCATATACCTCAGAGGTAAATCTTAAAACTGTGAATAATATATTTAAAGTATAGAGTGAATTTTTCTGAATATTTCAAGTTTTAGTTTATTTTTTGAAATATATAAGATAATTTAATGAAAAAATGTAAGTGACTAAATATCTGACAAGAAGTTAACAGCTGATCAAACTGCTCATTTTCTATGCAATGAAATAGAATGTGACCATTTTAAAAGGTAAAGCTTTTGGACAATAAACTCATATAAATGTGCATGAAACAATATGTTTTAAAAGACCCCCAAAACAAGTACAAGCATGCACTGAAACCCACTGCAGTCTTCATTACCTTGAGCTCTGTCAATTCTACTTAAGACTGTAACTTCTGTTCTTGGATCATCAATACCTTATTTTCTGGGAAGTTTCTCCTTTTTTTCCGCCATGATTTTAAAATTAGTTCTTTTTTTTTTTTTTTTTTTTTTTTTTTTTTTTTTTTTTTTTTTTTTTTTTTTTTTTTTTTTTTTTTTTTTTTTTTTTTTTTTTTTTTTTTTTTTTTTTTTTTTTTTTTTTTTTTTTTTTTTTTTTAGACAGGGTCTTGCTGTGTAGTTCAGGCTGGCCTTGAATTTACTATGTATCCGAAGCTGACCTTGAACTCACAGCAATCCTCCTGCCTCTGCCTCCTGAGTGCTGGGATTACATGTATGAGCCCACCACACCCAGCACTGTGGTATGTGGTACCCGAGGTATTGATTGAATTTGGACCTTCAGCTTGCCAGGCAGGCCAGAACCACTGAGCTAAATCCCTGGCCATAAAATTAGTTCTTATGTGTCTTGTTATTGGACTTTATCAAGTTGATTGTGCATGCTTCTTTTGTCTTTGTAGCTTATTAGCCATTTATAAGGGATGAAGCAATATTCTCTTTATCTCTTATACCTCAGACCTAGGACACAACACATTATTTTTGAGCTCTCAAATATCTACAAATATTTAAATTTCCAGGAAAATGCTCATTAAATATTTGGCCTAATGAATATTATAAGAGTGCAAATGCTGACTGATGCAGTGAATGGATCTTTATAGAACTATAATCATATTATTGGCATTTTATGTTAAGATGTTTAACAAAATGTAACAGTCACTACATATATTTTTTCAAGCAAAATGTATTTTTTGACTCTGATGCATTAGAGATGCAAGACAATGTCCAATCTAATTCAATATGTACAGAACCGTGACTATCTTAGCAGCAACTCTCCTTGCTGGCTTTCCTGGCCTTCCTGTGGGATTTACTGAACTCAGCATCTACTCAACTCAGCTTTGCTTGATTCACCTGCCAGATACTTGTCACGCCTGGTGCTGTGATGTAACGTATCACCACTGAGTCACCACTGGCTTTCTACTTCAGAGTAACTACAAACTCAAGCTTTTTCTTGACTCGTGTTTCTTTTTGACATATTCATGTATTTACCATTTATATGAAAACAGGACAGAGAAGAAAAGCAATGGTTGCATGTGCAAAGGGACAGATAAAGAGGCCCCAGCACTACACTTGCCCTTTCAACCAGTTATGAACAAAGTATGGATCCTTACTTGAACTCCTCGTTTTATAAGAAGAGTACTTCATGTAAATATACTAACAGCAGATGTGCACAATCTTCTACTTTACACTAAACTTTAAAAGAAAAAAAAAAACACTGAATTACAGAAGGTTCAAAAAAGACTGTGTACATAAAGTTTCACTTATCTTTGAATTATCTATTCCAAAGTCTTAACTGCAGGGCCAGGATATTTCTCTATTTTGTCATTTTTGTGTAATTTTTGATATTTTATCTAATGACGATGATTCTCTAGATTGGCTTAAAAGAATTTTTCATTCTTGAACGCTGCTGGCAAAGAGCAAATTATCTTCAAAGTCTTTGATGTTACATAAATGATTCTATCTTCAATACATATATTTTTACAAATTCCCATGAAAAATCCAGTCTTGGCTACGTTTGTGGGACAGAAATATCGATGTGCTTAGAGGGTAGAGGTTGATATGAGAGGATATAAATGGTTTAGTTTTACCTGCTGTGTTTTTGTTGGACCTGAACAGCAAGATGAAGTATGTTAATATTCCCTTTCAAAACATACATATTTATGGAAATGTAAGGTACCAGCTGCTCAGCTGTCAAGTCACTGGCTACATTCAATTCTTAGAAATAAATCTATTTGAATGTGATCTTGTTTGAAAGAAAGCCATTGGTTTCAGTATTTCTTTCCAAAGAGGGGAAAAAAGGACATGTGCTGTCAAAGTATCTTTGTCCAGAATTCTCTTTACTTAAAAGTTGGAAAATTAATATTTGACATGAAATATTCAAAGGAAAGTACATCTTCGTAGAATCACTCTCATGTTAGAGAGCTGACTTCCTCAACTCATGAACTTCTCCAGGTGAGAAGTAAAACACCTCATTGTTATCTAAAGTCTCCATGTGAACATATGCAATGCATCTTACCCCAAATTTCTGGTTGATAATTTCTTCCTATCACTAGATTAAAAGTATCAGTTCTTCCCCACATTTTTCAAAATGTAAAGCCAGTGAGACCACGCATTCCCCATTCTCACTGCACTTCTACCTTTTCTCATGCTGAATAGAGAAAATGCAACATCTCCTGCAATGTCTATAAGACTGGTCTATTGTTGTGTCTATTGTATTTTGCTTCCTTCTGGATTGGCACCTGTGTATCAAGAGTGAGTCAAGATACATTATGTAGAGGTACAATTTTTTTGTTGAAAGTGATCACAAATACCTTAATGTACCATTAAACTCAATAAAGGGGAAAGAAAAAGTGTGTCCCTTCTCACATCTCAGAAAATAATTTAGGTGTTCCTTATTTGCTTTTCTTTAATCAATATACCATCACAATCAAATGTTTAAAAGGATCATTAAATATGGGAGACATGGGAAGAGGATGAAGCCAGAACCCTCAAGGTAAACTCCAATCCCATATGAGCCTCACAGCAAAAGTATTAACAACCACCAAACAACAAAGCTGAAACCTTGAGGAAAAGGCTGAGCCCAGTCTTGACTCTTGTTGCTCTGAGCAGTGGCAGCCAAAAGGCCCCAAAGTGCAGCAGCCATGGGGGAACAGAAGACTCCATAACCTGATTTTACTGCACTTTTATTTGGTACCAAGCCTTCACACTCATAATCCTAGCATGCATAAAACAAGGCAGTCCCCCTATAATCTCTGTAGTTGAAGATTACATGGGGCAGAGCAGATATCCTTAAATGTCAGTAAGTCCCAATGCCAATATTCTTAGTGCAGTAATCCCTGTAGTTTAAAATCCCACAGGGCAGGGCAGATGTCCACAATTATCCCAGTAGTTGATCCCATGGGCAGGGTGGACATCCTTAAATCATAAAGCCAAGTAAATTGTCCACAATTCCTGAAAAAGATATTTATATTATGATTGTTCCATTTAAAATATTTTTGTTTTTAAATTTTATTTTTACTTTGATTCCCCAAAATAAGCTGAAAGTGTAAATTAACATTTAATTGAGCTTACTCTACATGAAACTAAAATGCTTAACTAGTACTTTTTTCATACCTGAGAATTATACATTTTTTAAACACTTTGATTATTTACTATTTATTTACACATGAGAAGCTACTTGTAAGTGTATTAAAGATAAACTTTTCTTTTAATATGACGTTTTAATATAAATATAGATCTGTACATTTCACAAATGGCTGAAAAAAGTCGAGCATTAAAACAATAGCACTGAATAGCATGAAACTATATTTTCCATCTGTGTTTCTGTCTCTTCTTCTGTGGTAGAAATAACACTCAAACCTCTGTAATTCCTGTGTAACTCCCTCTTCTACTGTGTATATTTTTTTGGCAGTGGAAGTTTAACTAACCTGCTAATTAATACACATACTCTCACATTGAAATACTCATATCCACATGTTTGCATATATATGCATTTTGTGTGTGTAAATTTACACATACACACTGTTGTCACAGTAGCACAACCAATAGTGCTAATGTGGCTCCCCTCCCACCCATCACTGAGCAGCAGCTGCCTTTCTTAAATAAGCCTTAATTCATGAGTATCCCCAGGGGTTAGCCCCATGTGAGCCCAGAAACTCATTTGCTCCCATTATGAAGCATCTGCCAGTCTTCCTTCCTTATTTGTCTTGCAGGGGAAATGCTACAAAATAGAGAGCCAGGGAACCAACTGTTTGCATGGATTCATAATTGAGAGCAGTACTGGCTTCTGGGCTGCTCATAATCCTAGAAAAATGCTATGTTGAGTTTCCATACTGCTAACTTGCTGATGAATATGATAGGATATGGTTAAACCAGCAGTGATATTCATTCCATTATGCCACAAGCTTTGGTGTGTTGTATGATTCTTCACAAGCCAAAGATATTAGCGTATCGCTCCATCCACCTTGGGTTATCCTCAGAAAGAAGGATTCTTGAATCCATTTATTAACCTCTAAAAGTCTAGATTCACATATGACCTCACAGCATAGATTGAGATTCCAAGTGCCTATCATGTACCAAGCACTTTATTGATTTTGGAACAGAAAGATCAATAGGAGTAAATCTTGATCTCAAGGATTTTATTGCATGACATAGGAGAGAGATGTGTGAACAACTAACATGTCTGAGTATAATAGAAAAATGTGGAAAGTGTTATGAAAACACAAAGGAAAAGGCATTTTGTTCTGCCCAGACAATAAAGTTTCTTACAGAAGAGAAAATCTTTAAATAGTTTTTCAATGGTTAGAGTAAATTCACCCAAGAGACAAGGGAGGAAAAGAAATTCCAAGAGCAGAATTTCATGAACAAGAGGAGTAATGCATAAATATTTATGCAAGCTCCCCTGTGCTTAGAGTAGAGGTTAAAATCTCAAATGTTTCTATGGGTCAAGAAAGTACTGCAGTGAAACTAGTAAGACGTTAAAACATAGGAAGAGACTCCCCGTAAAAACATATGTAAAGGATTCTTGTAACCCAGTCTTTGAAAGAAGAGATTGATGTTCATCTCCAGATGATTGTTATTATGTTGGAATGGGTTGGCAAGGGAAGATCTTTTTATTTATAAGTTCTAATTTCATGTTAAATATTACACTCAAAAATTTTTATAGCTAAATTCATATTTAAGATTTTGAATCTCTGATGCATGACACTATTTAGCTAAAAAAAAATGTGCCCTTGAGTTTTATCTGTTTTCTGGTTAACCAGTGTGCAAGTTAAAGGTTAAATGTGTGTCCAGGGTGCTGTCACATGAGGTGTTCATTCTGAGCTTCCTGTAGATCTGTGATACGCTGATCAAGTCAGATGTCTTTCCCAGTTCTAGAATATTTTGCCACTATTGTTAGTGATCATTCTCTATTTTCCTTTTACTTCTATGGGACTCATTTTGATTTTGTCTCCATTTAATTTTTAATTTTATAATTTAGCTTCTGTCTAAATTCTTCTTGTATCTATTGGTCTCTCAAAAACATTCTCTATGTCTCCATTTTTTATGAAATTACTCAGGTCTGAGTTCTGAAATTCATATACTCTGAGTATCTCTGAATCAGAAAAAAGCTGGGTGGCAGTCAAGGAAAATTGTTCCAAAATGGTGGTGACCTACGAAAGTTTTTACAAAATAGCAGTGACCTAGAAAAATTGTTCCAAAATGTTAACCTAGGGAAATTATTCCAAAATGGTGGCATCATAAGGAAGTTGTACCAGAATGGCAGTGAACTAAGCAAATTGTTCCTTCTTGGCAGCCAAGGGAAATTGTTCAAATGGTAGGGCCTAAGGAAGTTGTTAGAAAATGGAGGCAGCCTAAAGAAGTTGATCAAATGATGGAAACCCAGGGAAGTTGTTTCAAAATGGTGACAGCAGCCTAAGGAAGTTGTTCCCAATTGGTGACAGACTAGTAAGGCTGCTCACAATGGCAGCAGCCTAGGGAACTTGTTCAAAATGGCAGCCAAGGAAAGTTGCTCCATAATGGTAGTGACCTAGGGGAGTTGTTACAAAATGGTAGCAACCTTAGAAAGTTGTTTTAAAATGGCAGGCTAGTGAAGTAGATACAAAATGGTGGTGGCCTTGGGAATTTATTCTAACATGGCAGTAAACTAAGAAAATTTTCCAAAATGGCAGCCTAAGAAAGTTATTCAAAATGACAACAGTCAAGTGAAGTTGTTCAAAATGGTGATGGTCCAGGGAAGTTGATCAAAATGGTTGCAGCCTAGAGAAGTTTTTTCAAAATGGCAGCAGCTTAAGGAAGTTTTTTTCAAAATGGCAGCCATTTAGGGAAATTGTTTCAAATTTGCACTCTAGGGAAGTTGTTGCAAAATGACAGTGGCCTAAGGAATTTACTTCAAAACGGAGGGAGCCTAGAGAAGTTGTTAGCAATTGCACTGGCCTGAGGAAGTTAATGTCAGCCTAGGGATGATGTTTCAAAATGGCAGCAAACTAGGGAAGTTCTTTAAAAATGGTGGCAGCCTAGGAAAATTGTTTCAAAATACCAGTGACTTAAGAAAGTTGTTCCAAAATGGCAGCCTAGGGAAGTGCAGTGTGGAAGTGGAATGTTAAGGACATTTTTTTCTTTGTCGTTCCCCTATCCTATTCTTTCACCGATCAACAAATGCCTGAACTTGAAGCATTTGGTCACGAGCTACCCTTTTGCCTCTCTCCCTATAGTTTAATACTCCCTAGTGGGACCATTGTGGAAACACGAATCATTTTCTATCTGACTCTTCCTGCAGTGCTAGTGTATCTTTATATAATTTAGCCCCAAAAGTGGGACTTCTTATTGTTCCTTTCCAAGGAAAGCCAATTTCTGCTTCATATCTGCCACTCACAATAGATACGATTTTCTTATTTTTTCTGTGGAAAGACGGTTAATTATAATTAGTATACAACAGTAGGTTCATTGTGTTTCTTACCATTCTCTCATATTTTACTTTTATGAAAGTTTTGCTTTCATTTTTGCTTCAGGGATGATATACCACTGTGTGTAAGAATCTACTCAGTCTTCCTCATGAGGCCAAGGCATTTATTTCATGGAAGTGCAGGGCTTAGAAAGCACATAGTACAGTGGTGTCTGTCTCCTCAAAAGCACCAGTCACCTCTTTCATGTCAAATTCCAGTGAGCTCGTGATGGGACTTCCAGGTTTTTTGCTCTGCTTTAGTTCTCCCTCCTCACCTTCTGGTGGAGGTTTGTGGGAGTTTGTTACTTATGCTTTGATCTATTGTCTTGTAAGAGGACTTGTCCATTTTGCACTGCAGTATCTCTGACTCCCTTAAAAACAAATCCTTTTAAATATAAAGTCATATATTCAAACTGTATCTATAATTTTATTGGTGTGAGGAAGGAAGGAGTATCTTTTGAAGTGGTTTTATCCTATACAGAAGCAGAAAGTTTACAGTTACTTTCTACTCCTTCTATGATCAAATATTCTGTTGGAAATCTAATTGGATTTCCTTGTAGTTTAATTATTCTGTTTTGTACTTCAAAAGGCAAACACAGATGCTTAAAATGTTAAAAACAATTTCATCATCTATTTGTCAGATTATTTTTCTCTGCCTCTTCTCCTATAATAACTGAAAACAGTACTTTATTTTAAAATAAAATACACACTTGTTTTCTATTTATATTGATTTTGACCATCTGATCTGTTGTATTAGCCCTATAGGAACTTACATTTTGGGCCCAGGGATTTTTAGCTCAGTGACTCTGGCGCCTGCCTCAAAAGCACGAGGTCATGAGTTATATCACCAGTACCAAAAACAAATAAACAAACAAAACCAAGAATCATGCACTTTATTGACCATTACCTTAATAGCCTGTCTCTTACTGTGCAGTTTCATTATACCTCTGTGGTTTCCCTAAATTGTCTTCAGGTTTATGATCCAAACATCTTTTCTCTCCATAGCTGTTTAGTAGAAGTGAAAACTTTCATTATTTGCTTTGAGAGATAGTGTAAACAGCTACTGAAGATTGTATTGTTGATTATTTTTTAAACATTGCTATTATGAGTAATAAACATTAGTTAAAGGCTAATTGTGTAGCAAACTAAGAAAGATATTGAAAAATAGTATCTCTTCACAGGAAGCTTCCATCTTTAAAAACGTGACAGACACCCTCCCCCTAAAAAATTCACAGTACCGCTTAAATTTTTTTATGGAGCTATAAAACTTAGATGTAATAGAAAGTAGGTGTCAGCTAATCTGATATCCCCTGGTGGGTTTGAAATCTTATATAATATCTGTTGCTGGAATAGTATCTCCCCTTTTCCAGGAAGCACAATCTATTAATAGATAGCTCTTAGTGTTGTACAATCCTTTCTTCTCGTGCGATAAAAATTAGGATAAATTATGATCAAATACATTTTAGAGAAGGGTATATACATATTGACTTCTGTATACAGGTACCATATTAGGGCCAAGATGAAATTTACTTTACCCATCTCTTCTTGTGCAAAGGGAAAATGTAGACAGAAAGATCATCATTACTTTTTTTGAGAGGCAATGTAAGCTTATCAAGGCATAAGGAAAGTCCAAAAGATCCCTTTCTGGCCGTAATTCCATAGTTTTTTTTTTTTTTTTCTTGGTCAAGATGATGGAGTGGAGAGAAATCAAGGCTGATAATGATGACTGAATTTTATGAATGAAAACTCCTAACTCATCCCAACTTTCTCATAAATAGTTAAGCTGAAGCCATTCTCTTTATACTCTGTGTCAAGGTGTTGCTATATAATTTAAAAGTAAATGTAAACTAATCGCTTACATTGTTATATTATAATATAATATTATATTATATATAATAATATAATATATTATATATTATAATAATATATAATATGTAATATTATAATTATATTATATTATAATATTATAATAATTTTGTTTACATTTTGTGTGTATTTTATTTTAAAATAAAGTACTGTTTTCAGTTATCATAGGAGAAGAGGCAGAGAAAAATAATCTGTTGTTATGATGTAAACTAATTAGAACATAGATTCATTCCCACCAACACAATTGTGGAAATCACTTCAGAGAGTTTTCAAAACACTAAAACTGAAATTCCTGTGGTCAGCTATTCCCCTTATAGTTGTCTTTTCAAAAGAATTAAATTCATCATGTTACAAGGATACTCATATTTACAGCAGCAGAATTCATAGCCAAATCTTAGAAGAAGCTAATATGTTCATCAAAAGATGAATGGCTAAAGGAAATGTATCTATAAACAATGGAGGACTGCTTTGCCATAAAGTAAGGCGAACATGGCATGCACTTTGATGCAATAATATGAAGAAAATTAAATCAAACACTTACTCTTGCCTTATCTTAAACAAGAAAGCCAAAATATAAATAAAGAGAAAAATAAAAAAAATAGACAGTAGAAAATAGGGAAATAGATTTTTCTCAAGTAGGAAAGGGATAAAAAATAATGGAATGAAGGGAGGGATGAGCATTGGAAAAGAAATTAAGAATTAAGATATGTTTTGTACATGCACCAACTTAATGTAGGAATGTAAATTTTATGTTATGCAAATACATAAAAACACAAATTCAGAAAAATGTATTTAAGCATTACATGAGAGATAAAATTTTTAGACTGTGAAATAAATCTGGAGTCCCAAGGTTGTTATGAGAAACTGTATACCTGTCTTTCCCATCTGTCATAAAATATATCCTATACAATTTTTAAATACCACAAAGGCATTCATCTCAGTGTGCTATTTTTTTGAAAACATAAAAAATGATCTTGTAGAGATCCATGTGTGAGTGGACAGACTAGTATCTTTTACAACATTAAAATCGTTTTATCTCTAAAAGGATTTGCAATGTGCAATTAAAGAGACCCCCAAATAGACTTTCCAAAGGTTCATGGGCTAAGGCTGTGGTCTTCTAACTTTGGTCAGGCTGCTGACAATCACAGGTTTTGTTGGTATGAGGTGGGCTACTGGAATACTTCTTGAGAGTCAAAAACCACTCTTTAAATGTGTCTGTATGGCTTGAAAACATATTTCACTGTGCCATAGTGATACATAGGCATCAGAAGCGAGAGGCTGGAGGGTCTGATGAGATTTTGCCTTTGAAGATTGAAAAGTTCTACGTTAGATGAAGGAGGTCTCCTGGTGGATAATTTCATTATATTCTTGATGTTAGCTGCATTTGTCTCATGGATAAAATTTTCATTTTACTGGTTTCATTCCACTGGTACTAGGAATACCCCTTTGTACAACTCTAAATAATTCAATATTTTAGCTTCTGGTAATGAGTTCTTTACACTCCTATTTCCTGCCCTCACATTATCCAATAAAACCTGTAGTTTAAATGTGCTATTCTTTAATATCTTTTAATTTTATCTTCTGCGCCTCAGTCTACAATTCATTCACATTTTATTACCTGAGTTTCTCTATTCTATGTGGTCAGAACCACTTAATGAAAATAATATAACATTTTTTACACAAAAGTAGAATAAGAGTAAGCAATTCATATCTTTTTCGCTAACAGTTCTGGGACATTACAGGTTGTTTCTGCCAACAGCCATCTGGTCTCCAATTCCTATTAAGACAAATAAAAGCTAATAAAAGGGCCAGGGAGTTAGCTTAGTGGTTCTGGCGCCTGTCTTGCAAGCTCAAGGGCCCAGGTTTGATCCCCAGTAAACACATACCATACTGGGCGTGCAGACTCACCCCCGCAGCAACCAGCACCATATACCACAGTGCCAGGCATGGTGGCTTATGCCTGTAATCTCAGCACTCGGGAGGCAGAGGCAGGAGGATTGCTGTGATGTGAGTTTGAGGCTGAGCTCAGGGCCAGCCTGAACCACAAAGCGAGACCCTGTCTCAAAAAAACCTAAAAAAAAAAAAAAAATCTAATAAAAACGAGGAGTTCAGTAATGAAAAGCCAGGAAAACACTGTAGTAGTTCTGTACTTCTTTTTTTTTTTAATTTAACTGTTACAAACACCATAAAGACTCTCTATTCTATAATTAACTAACATTTGACATTTTGTTATTTTCTTTGTTGTTTTTTTTGCCTGATTTTTCAAACCATTTACATTTTCTAACGAATCTTATTTTAAGCATTAAAAAGCATCTCCTTGTACAGTTAATGAATTTTTCTTTTAGCATTCAGGGAAATCTAATGAACTTTTTTCCTCCCTCTTTTTGTTGTACCTGGTACTTAGTAAGACATTGTGCAAGACAGGAGAAGGAAAGTGACAAGGATTCTACTGCAACTGAAATTTTCAGTGCTGCAAAGAAAATAGATATACAGAAGTAAGAAGATACACCATTGTCCCACAGGAAGTGTAGATAGATAGATAGATAGACAGATAGATAGATAGATAGATAAAGAGAGAGAGAGATAGGCAGGCAGGCAGGTAGATAACAGATAAATATATGGAATGATGGGTGAAAATGAGGAATGGTGGAAGTGGATCTTAAAAAAGATAAGTATAAACTACTATCAGATTTATTAAAAATTATTATCTTCACTCCTCAAGTTTCACGTACTGGTTTAGTGGTTAAAATTGGGTGGAGCCACCCTGTGTTTATGATCTTTTGTCCTCAGGGGATACAGATGTTTTTCCTGCTGTTGAATTCTGGTTGTCTTCGTTATGAGATTTGATCATAAAATTTCTGCTGTGTTTCTGAGTCTAAACCTCAGGTACCGTTGTACTTCAAGTCTTGTCTTCAGATACTAGATTTAGCATATAAAGAGTCTGGAGAATTGGGGAGACAATCTTGGGGGAGAGACCTGCAGCCAGCTACCGACATCCCCAGAGTATAACATGACGCTGTGCCCCTCTCATCTCTTCATGAAATTCCTGATTATAAGGGTCCTAGGAAAGCCTGCGGAATAGAGCATTAAATCTTATGCTAATATTTTTAAAGCATTGCATTTTGGGGCAGTTTATTATGCAACAAAAGCAGCTGATATGGACAAAGGAATGTTTGACAAGAAATGTAGACAAGACAATATATATATCATATATTGTATAAATCTATTGATATATATATCAAATCTATTGATATATATATATATACATATATATATATATCAATAGAAAGAAATTTGCCTCACATCGTACCACCTGAAAATCTTAGAATTGTTCTTATTCTAAATGATCTCAGAAAGTAACAGTTTCCAACTTGAACAATTCAAACACCAGAAACTCGTCATGAAACTCAGGTTCTCTTGCCATAAATGTTGTGATTTTACACACTATGGAATTTTCTATAATAAAACATCTCTGATAATTCACATTCCTCCTCCTCAGATTTCCTTCAATTTCAGAAGTTCAGGCTGTGGAGTTAAATACTGTAAATCAAACATTTTCCTTGGATTGTGGATCCAGCTCTTCTTTTTACCAACTCTATCATTCTTACAGGAGAAGCTTCAGAGCCTGTAAAGATTAGAGTCCAGCTGGTTTACAGCAGATATTTCCTATGTGGCTTAAAGTGTTCACATTATGAAAACTGATCAACCTTCCCAAGAGGTTTTAGTTCTGGCAGATAGAGGCATCTCCAATCACATAACTTAGATCTCTATAAATAATGGAGTAGCGGGCATATCTTGATACGCAGGAAAAAGTAGCAGAACTGCACATTTATTTCTGAGAAGAGAAGTTATTCAATCTGTAAGAGAAAGTGGGATCTTTTAAATGCTTTGTACTTAAGCCAGAGTTCTTGTATCTCCTTAATTATTTATGAATTACTGGATCTTCAAACTGCCTTTTTACTTTTAAAAATCATCACCCCTGTAATCATAATTTAATTATTTTATTATAAATACATATAATTTTCAACTGCTCAAATCTCCTTAAGTTTTATTTTTAAAAGAAAAATTAATACCATTGCAAATTATTCCCTTGTCCCCAAGACATGTGCTTAGCACTAAAAATCTAGAATTTTCATGAAGAAAGAAAAGGCTGCTCAGTGCTCTACAAGAGGAGGTGGATTCTTCAGTGAGTCTTGGGTTATTCTACTCCTTTCTCTCTATGGACAATAAAAAGATATAATAATTAAAAGTTTTTAATGTTAGTGATATCTAGAAAGAGTTAAGCTGCAATTAATAAAATAAATGCTGGGACTGGGGAGTTATCTCAGTGGTTCTGGCACCTGTCTTGCAAGTGCAAGGGCCTGGGTTAGATTCCCCGGTAACCACATACCATATTGTGCATGGAGACTCATGCCCAGCAGCAACCAGTACCACATACTACAGTGCCGGGTGTGGTGGCTCATGCCTATAATCCCAGCACTCAGGAGGCAGAGGCAGGAGGATTGCTGTGATGTGAGTTTGAGGCTGAGCTCAGGGCCAGCCTGAACCACAAAGCGAGACCCTGTCTCAAAATAAATAAATAAAAATAAATGTTAGTTTTGGAGCACTGAGCATTCCTGTTTGGTAGATGGATAATCTATGTACTGAAAAGAAGAAGGAGCCTTTAAAAAAAAAATCTGTTTGTAGTCATCAGGCCATATATCAGTCAGTGCTTACTAAAAAAGCAGATATAACACAAGATATATCAATTTATGAGAATTTACAAGATTGGCTTACAATGGCCAGCTACAGAGTGGGATGAGGCAGAGTCCAGAGAATCTGTCTACACACTGAGAATGAAGGATTTAGTCAAACTTCTGGAGATCACTGCAGTGCCCCTTAGGGGTCCATATGAGGAGGTCATTTGGGTCTGTGATTTAAGGCCAATGAATCAACACCAGAAGACTGAAGGTTTGGCTCTGGAAGCCACAGGGTCTGGACAGCAAGGCAGGAGATGATGTCTAGGTGAATATGATGTCTCCTACAAAGAAACTGAAGCATCTGTGTCCTTCCTTCTTTCTCCTTTATAAGGCATCCTGGAGATGAGCTGGCCTTGGGCATGGAATTGCTCAGCTAATTGAGTGAAATTTCTCTCAGCTGAACTTCTCAAGTTGGTCCAGTCACTCAAGCATCACCATCTTCCCCTTGTCAACTTATCAACCTGACATACTTCTTTAAAGCAGTCCCCATGTATCCATGTAGACAGAGGAGCTCATCATTAGGCCTTCTTCTCTTACCCATTCCATATTCCCTTGGCCTTCAGCAAGCACTTCTGTGTGTTTTGGTTCTCTCTGTGGCAGAGTGACCTATACTTTCATTTTGGGAGGGTCTAGATCATTTGTGATTCTTCCTGGGTTAGGTTATTATTGACTTTAATAGCAGAGCATAGTGAAACTAAGAGATGCCCTAAAGGATCTCCCATACTCCAAGGAAAAACTTGT
This sequence comes from Petromus typicus, assembly GCA_004026965.1. Classification (NCBI taxonomy): domain Eukaryota; kingdom Metazoa; phylum Chordata; class Mammalia; order Rodentia; family Petromuridae; genus Petromus; species Petromus typicus. The sequence goes on from PVIR01003203.1 coordinate 33,492, forward strand.
TGTCAGCTGTTATGGAGTACTGATCCAATTTCTCCTTGATAGTTTGGATCAGTAGCCCTGGACCAGGCTTTGATTCCTACTACCACAGAATAAGCCATCTTATCCACTTTATTTTTAAGGTTCTTTTCTATTGGGGTCATTTTGGGTGAGCATTCATGGGGAAACAAATATTTTTATATTCTTTGCCCATAAGTAAAGATCTACCCAAAGACCTTTTTTCTAGACATCTTTGTCACTAATTTCCCAGTCATGTCCCTTCCAAGCTCCTTACCATCTGGCCCGACAATTGCTGACAGTCCATGAATCAGTCGGCAGTCACACATCAGACCATTTCTCCTTCCAGGTAAAATGAACTACCAGGTGCAGCACCTAAAATTCAGCCCACTGATTTCTCTTTATCACTGCCCTTCAGATGTTTCTGGAAATGGGCTGTAAAGCTACAGCTGTCCACTTGTGGATCGTGTCCGCATAATGTGCAGAGCCATCTGTAAGCCAAGCCCAGGCCTCCTCTTCCTCTGATCTTGATTATACAGTATATCTGATGAAGTCACTGGGAATCCAGAGAAAAAGAAGGCAATGTAGCAAGTAAGGAAGCCCTAGGCACATAGGTAACTTCCTTGTGTAGTTTACTTGTACCCTCTGAACCAGCCCTGGCCTGATCTTATATATACCATTTCCATTTGACAAGAGACTCTTGCTGTGGACTTCCCATCTTGTGACTCTGTGGATATGACTCAATGCTCAGTTCATGATATGCAACTCAAGTCACATGGCAAACTTGTGTTTCATAATCAGATGTTCAGTTTCCATCAAGGCCCCATAGCAGGCCAAAAGCCGTTTTCCAAGGAGAGAATGATTGTCTGCAGATAATGACAAAGCTTGGCTCCAAAATCTTAAAGGCCTTCACTGTGAATTACCTGTTGGGCCTTGCCAGAAATTCCTATGGCATCTGTCCCTGCCACTGCCTCTTCAAGTACTACTGGATGCGCTGGATCATGTGACATCACCCTGTATAGCAGCCTGGACCTGTTGCAGAGCATTTTGTTATTCTAGGCTCCTCCCAAAAGTAGCAGCTTTCTGAGTCACTAGATAAACTGGCCCAAGTAAAACACCTAAGTGAGGAATATGTTGCCTCCAAAATCCAAATAGGCCCACTAGGAGCTGTACCTCTTTTTTTGGTTGGAAGGGGAGCCAGATGCAACAACTTATCTTTTACCTTAGAAAGGATGCCTCTCCATTCCCCACACCACTAGAATCCTAAAACTTCCATGGAGGTAGAAGGACCTTGAATTGTCACTGGATTTATTTCTCATCCACTGGCTCTCAAATGTTTTACTAACACTGGTTTTCTGTGTTTTCCAGAGCTAGGAATAAAGAAGTCATTGAGTGTGGCTCTGATGATCTATAAATAAACTGACAGCATTATGTGTTGGTACTTGAGAAATTATCTACAAATCTAAAGGAAGGATAAATGACACATACTGTATGAGGCAGACTCACTCCTTATTTATATATTTTTTGTTGTTTTAGAAATTATCAGTGTATGCTTTTATCAACCACCACCTCCCAGATATCTTCACATGCTTCTGAAAATTTCTGTGAAACAAAGATCTGTCTCTTTTGTAAGAACAGGTCAGAAACAGACTAGAGATGGGCCCATTTGAGCCTCAGGATCCTCAAAGCACTGTTCCATTTCCGATGTGATTCTTTTTGTACTAACATACGATTCTCTCTCGGACAACAATCAGAGTAGGAAAGAAAAGAAGAAAGGGACAATTTGTCTATTGATGTAATCTTGAGGCAGCATTTGATATATCCAGGCCTTGGAAAAGGTTTGAAACTGCATTAGTTTGTGGCAAATGTGAATTATCATCTTTCTGTGTCAAGTTGTTCAGAGCTTTTGATAACACAGTGGATGATATGTTCTCAGAACATTTATCACGGCACTTAACCCACTCTGAAAGAAAACTCTTATACCCTCAGGGAGAGCTTCCATTACCGACTTATCCAATATTCATCTTGCCCTAAGTGCACCCTCTAAAGTCCAATTTAAATAATCAATTTTTCTTAATCACTCCATTCAACAATGACTGGAAATGATTCCAAGGAATAGAAGAATGTGATGATCAAAAGAGAACTTTTTTGTTTTAAATTGGAACATCTTTTTCCCTCGTGCTCAATGTTCATACTTTGCTAGTAGAAACTGTAATAAAACATGAGCATCAGTACTATTACTCATTGAATTTGTGTATTAAGTTCTAGCCTCTTTACAGGATTGGTAAGTATTTATTAAAAGAAGTAGTACCATAAAGAAAATTGGAATGTAGAAAGAAGTTTATTAATGTAGATTATGACTTGGGATTATTTTATTAATTAAATTGACGTTGAATGGATGCATAACATGATTATGTTGTCTTTGTGGTACATAGGTCAAGGATTGAAAAACTAACTCATACTGTTGGAAAAAACAGTTTAGGTAATTAACTAAGGATACTGATGTTTCAAAACAAGCCCAACAAATCTTCACTGATAGGGAAATAAACAATGCTGGGTCCTGTTAGATCTCCTTGTGATGAGATATGAATTATTCTATCGATCAAAAACCTTGACTGTGACAAGACAGTTCTTCATTACAGTACTCTACAGAGCAAACCACAGCCACAGCAACAAAACTCAGGAATAATTCATGACTAGTATGATTCCAATCCTTTCATAAAACTCTGCATTTTATTCATTCAGCTGATCCTTATGAACACATTATGTTTTAGGGCAAAGACTATGTTGTGGCTTATGTCTGTCTGCTCCCCCAAAGCCTCATGCAGTATTTTCAAAGATAGCTAGTTCTAGAATGTGTGATGCTAGGATTAAGAGTGTGTGATTACTGAACCACAAATGTGAGTGACAGGTTTGGACCGCCCGAATCCCCATGCTCAGAATAAAATCAAAGGGGCAGAAAGACACAGTTATGGTTCTTCGATGCTTCTGAAACCCCATGAGCACCATGAACTATTCCTCCTCTGCAATACTCTTCTCATATATCTGTTATTTTTTGCTGCTTCAGATGCCATGGACTGTTACCATCCTGCCTTGGAGGAGAAGATTATGAATGGAAAATTCTATGAAGTATAAGCCAAAGAAATTTTTTCCCTTCAAAGTTAAGTGTTAGGTATTTTGTCCCAGAAAATGTGAGAAAAATAACTAACAGAATATGAAGGTTTGAATATACTTCTTTAGTAGTTATTAGAAAGTCTTCATGGATAGATATGATTTCTATAGTGAGTGTTTGAATGATGCAGGAAATACCAATGACTCTGAATGCTCATCTCCTTGGACTCTGTTTCAACATCTCACACAGGAATGCCCTATACTTTCCTGAAATGCTAGGTGTACTGGCAGCTGCAAGTCCATGCATTTGTGTGGTGGACCCTGAGCAAAAACAAAACAAAACAACTCCTTTCCAAGTGCTGATCAACTTCCAAGTACAACTTCTGTCTTCTCTGCTTGTCAGGAGCTTTATTATTACCCACAAGGATACCCTTAGCTTAACAGTTACCAGGTTTCTGCTCTAATTTGATGGTGGGAAGACAAGGAATAGGTGTATCTCCAGAGACATTTAGGAAGTATAGTTGTGTTTTTACACTTAGCCTCTCAAAGAAGATATATATATATATATATACATGTAAAATCTAAGGTCAGTCAAGAGTCACTATTTCTAGTCATTAAAATTACTTTGAATTATGTCTCTGGTAGAATTCCAATTCCAGCACTCTAGGAGGGTGATGCAAGAGAATAGCAAATTCAAGGCCAGGCTGAGCAATTTATCAATTTAGCAAGATTTTATTTTATACTAATGAAACAATAGTAAAATCAAAGGGCCAAAAGGCTAACTCAGGGGAAATGTTCTAAGTTCAATCCCAATAATCAAACAGTTTTTCAGTATGATTTGCAAAATAATCATGTGTACACTTCATGATTCACCATGAATGTATGTATTTATTTACAATAAGTTTTGCTTTGTCACTATTTGCACAGTGAATCCCACATGACACCTTTTATCTTCTAACCATGTTAATCAAATGAATTCTTGTTTAGCCTTGTTAATTGCATGAGGTGATAGAAGAAGCTGGAGAAGTTTCTCTTTTTGTTGTAAAATTTTTATGTCATTTTAAGTAATTATTCATCAAGTTATTAATATCTCTCCTCTTCTAGAGAGAGAATAACATGTAGACTGAAGGCATTAGGTAATGGATTTTATCCAGGTAAGATATTTCATATCCCAAGCTATAAGTTGCATTGAATTCCTAGTTCAAATGATCTCTGGCCTTTGAGGGAGGTGTGTGATAGTCATCGATAGTAGAAATTCAGGAGGAAGATGGGGTCCAGCAGAATGTTGAATTTTTATTTAGACTAAATCACATAGGAAAAAATAGATGTCAACAGGGATCATGCAAAGTTATTCATATTATTCATATCAGTTGAATGAATTAACATAAAATAATCTATGACTCAAAGATCCTAATTGAGTGTCTATGTATTTGGCAATTCAATGTGCCAAGACAACAGAACATGGCCTTACATAGCATGTGCACTTTATTAATAAGTTTCTTTTCATTATTGGATGGATGAAATAGTTATGAGTGTATTAGTCTGTGTTCTCCAGATTAGCAGAACCAACAAGAGAATACACGAATATGTCCAGGTGTTACTGTGTGATTTGATTTAGTATAATAATTGGCTAATGTGATTATTAAGTCTAAGAGCTTCCAGCTCTGCTTTCAGCAAACTGGCAACACAGGAGAGCCAATGCAATACTTCAGCTTGAATCTGAATAGCTGATAATCAGAAGAGCTGATTCACTAAACTGTAACCCAAGATCAAAGAAGAGAACAATGTCTCACCTTAGGAAAAATTATTTTAATTATTTGGTGGAAATTGGACCCAGATCTTTGCACTGACTTGCATCCCCCAGCTGCTTTGTTTGTTTGTTTGTTTGTTTGTTTGTGTCAAGATCTTACAAAATCAGTAATCCTGTCTCAGCCTTCCAGAGGTGCTAGAAAAAAATATCTTTCATACTAAGTGGAAAATTATTGCGTGGACTTTGTCATTATTCTTTGTGCTGGAATAAAACTGTACTCATTAACCTTTCTGTAATACTATATAATTTTTATTGATCTTTCATAATTGTTATCTTTTATAAAAATGGTATCACCAAGTATGTGCAAATTAAAACAGAATACAGCATAATTTTAGCAGGATTACAAGGAAAGATAAATATAAGAGATACAGATGTTCTTTACCACAGATACAGTTTAAACAGAGACTCCAAGTTTTCTACTAAAATAGTCACTAATGATATATGTCATTTATGTATTGGTTATTGTGAAATAAAATGTTTGTCAAACTCAGCATTGGGAGATGATATAGATTATTAAAAAACTCAGATCAATAAAAAAAGTCTTTCAAACATTTGTACAGATAAGTGATAGATTCACTTACTTCACCAGTGAGAAAGCTGATATTCTTTTCAATATACCACACTGACCTCATAACACAAATTTTATGCAGTCCATATACTCTCTCGCTAATGTCTTTTACATCCATTCACCCTTTTCAATTCTTCCTCCACCCATGCCTTATCCTCAGTGGATTCTTCCTTGTACCATGACAATGGTTTTATGTTTTTTTGATAGATTTTTCTGTTTCTAGTTTTCCATCTGTGCCAGTTTGTAACTTACTGTTTTTATCGTTTAAATCTGCTTGTTTTCTCAGCTTTGAAAAATTATAGATTAACCCTATCAAAGATTTATTTTTTCTTGTCAACAGACAAGAAATTATGGAAAGAGAAAACAAGGACTGGTTTCATGTTTTCTGATTCAAGGCCTAATTTTTGTGGATTTTTTAAATCCCCAAATCTACAACAGTGGTTGGGGATCATTTACTATGATTTTAGAAACGTAGTAAACAGACAAAGAAGAAAAGAGACACATTTGTCATAGAAGGATTAGTAATCTTTTAGTGGAGTTAATTGGTTAAAAAAATTATCTGGAGCCTTAGAGAATAAACTTTTACTTAATAAAAATAATGATTTCCTTATAATAGAGATTACTCAACAAGAAACATGATATCTGTACCTGTAACTCCTCACCTAAAATAGTTAATCAATAATAAAAAAATTTGTTCTTGAACACCAATAAGAAAAAAGCAGAATGAATGTGAAATGAGGGAACAGTAAGATTCAAATATCAGAGGAGTTAGAAGGAGATAATGGCTAAGATGCCTTGAGCACTGTGACTTTATTTTTGATTTCACAGAATAACAATCCACTTGAATTTCACCTGCCTTCTTAAAACCCACTTTTTCTTCATCATTACTATTCTGATTTCTCTCTCTCCTACTTGCAACTTTTGAGGCTGCGTCAATTCTGTAGTTAAGTCAACTCATCTGTCATGAATGAGGATGCAAGCTGCTATTTCTAATTTTCAATTTTAATCACCAGAAAATGCACAGCTGCCTGATGGAAAATACTAGAATTTAACGTGAACATCTTCACATCAACATTTCAGTTTTCCTTCATTGCCTCGTTTCCTGAACAAATACTCCACATTCTCCAATGTTTAGTAGACAATAAATCAGAGATGTGGCTCATTTAACAGCTACATTGCAAAGGATTTATTCTCTCAGAGGCTTCAGAAATTGTGCCAATATTCACTCAATCTTCTATATCCCTCCCTCAAATTAAAAAAAAATACATGATGAAACATACTGTCAGGGGAAAAAATAACATAGAGCACTTAAAAGTCACTGATAAAGCAAGGACACACTCCTCCAGTCAAATACTTTTTCTCCTCTGCTTCAGAGCACGCATTCCTTTCAGTAATATAAATCTATCTCCTTTGGTCTAAGAGATGGTTCGTTCATCAGAGCCCTGTAAAAATCCTGTTGAATTTTAAAATCTGGAGAGTTCTGTAAACTCTAAACAGGAATTCCCACACCAGAACTGGCCAACAGTCTGTCCTGTTGAACATCCTTCTTCTTATTGGGTTTAATGATGAATGACTTAGAAAAAAGCCATTAAACTCACCATGATGCCCTTAATTGAGAAATATAGTCATGCCAACTATATTTCTCCTTGAATCTGGTGTCCAGTAGTTTTATTCCATAGTGCTCAAGGCAGTATGACTATTTATCTCAATATTACTGCTACAGAGAGGTTTTTTTATAAGAACACACTATTAAATTTCTCATAAGTATCTGATCCTTAATTTAATCTTATTAACTTCTGCTGATTACCAACAATTCACTGTGGAGTGAATACTTAATCAGAGGCTACTTTTTAACTTTCCTTTAAACCTTCCAACCAAATCTATGTAAAATTATGATACATCACACTATACAAATTTTTTAATGTAAGTGCTGTAAAAAATGTGACCCACAAGAAGTGACCATCATTTAAAAGTCTCTATAATTAGTTGTAGAATGCATTATTTGGTTATTAGGCTACAGAGAGAGAAATTTCAACACATAACTTGTGAATGTTTCAAAACTTTTTCTGTATTATTTGCTTAAACCCTGTAGGGTCCTCATATTTCTTTACTAAGAAAAAGTTGCTACAGAGTCAAGCTACATTAATATGAAATATGTTTAACAATATTCTGGCTTGGAAACTATTAAGACTGTGTTAACTGGTCTTCAGGACTGCAAGGACAGTATATTTTATTTTTTAAAATTTTTTAATAACAGGGGTGTAAACTAGTTCGTGCAACTCCGTCTCGCAATGTCAGACTTCTAGTGGAAAATCTCTCACTGTGCAGTCTATGTCATGGATGGACGCAACTCATTGTCATCACCTAGTGAACGTTGAGCAACGCGAGCGAGGTTGAAATCTCACCTTAAGTCCCACTGCTTCTCTGGGTTAACTTCTTGGGCTCTTTGGAAACCAGGCGTTTCCATGTGTTAGCAGACTAAAGGGGTGACTTGTCAAAAGATGTCTCACTTCAATAAGCACAGTTTATTTATAGCTGATCCCTGAGTGATTCTCCGTGTTTTGTTCTGTTTTTACAAACAGCTTGAAGAGTTGCCCGTTGTCTCAGTCTCTTTCATCCTTACTGAGATACAACATTGGACACCAATATCCAAAGGAAGAGAAGTTTATTTTGGCTCATATTCCAGTCCACATATAGCCGGCTGCAGGGCACGATGACAAAGCAAAGTTTCACATTGCGGGAGACCTGAGATTTGCTCATGGCACGGCGACCAGAATGCAGAGAGAGAATGAAAGAGGTAAACTCTTCCAGGTCACATTCACAGTGACTCATCTCTTCAGTCCAGATCGTACTTCCTAACAGCAAACCAGCTAGGAACTCTTTGGTGGATTCATGCGCTGATGATTATCATGGCCACATTCTCATTACTTACTGAAAACGCCACCTATTAGGATTTGAGAAGTCATCAATCAGTCCTAGGGAATTATTCAATACAAAAGCTTTTCTCTCTGAACAACAATATGTTAACAATAATTATTTATGTAGGTAATCAATGTGACTGAAATGAGGTTTATTTAGGAGTCAGAATGAATATCAAGAGCACAAGATTTCCTTCTACATGCCCTTGAATTGAATACTTGGCCCAGGTAGTTACTGTTTTGTGAAATAGGACAACTGCCCTCTCTTAATGTACTTCATAGGAATGCTGTAAGAGTAGGAACTTTCAACACATCTATATCACGCTTCCAATCATTACTGTTATGACATTTTATAATTGATAAGGAATGTAATAACACACGTCAGTAAATTATATGAACAGAAATTAAACTAATTTTTGAGAACTAGCAAAGATTGCTAGTAAATTGTAAGAAATCCTTAGAGAAAAACAAAAAGAAAACTTTGATAATGTAGTCATGTGCTTCATAAGAATTTTTCAGTTAATGATAAATAGCATATACTATGGTGGTCTCCTAAGACTCTCATAAGTAAAAAAATTCATATACACTCATAGCATTGCACTTGTATTGGTTTCACTGGTATAAGCACACCTAACACACTGTCTTAGAAAACAGAGCATATACAAGTGCATATTACAAATTCCTTGATGGTGATAATAAATATTTAACTAGTTTCTCTATTTACTGCACTATACCACACCACATCGAGTGAGTGAATGTTAAATGCTCTAGGCTTGTGTCTGTGCAGTCTGAGACATTCACGCACAAAATATTTCCTAGATAACAATCCTGTCTTTGTGACACAGAGCTGAAATGTGTTGCTCTTGTGCAGCGTATTTTGTGATTACCCACCTGTGATTTTAAAAAATCGCAGTGTGAACAAATTATTGCTACACACTTTTGATAATTAGCTTTCTCTACCTATTAAAGCTTTTGTAAAAATGCCTTGAACATAATTTGCATTATGGCAAGATAGCTTTAAACTAGCATTAAGGTCTAACCATGTCCTTCCCCACCTGAATAGTCATAACAGACACACTTGATTGGTATTGGAGTCACTCAAAGTATGAGGGTAACTATCATATTTCTAAGGGGATACTATGTGCTCCAAGCATATATACATGTGTAGAGGTAGGCTGCTAGGGGCAAACAAATGGATATTAATTTGTGCTTTGCTTAAACTTTTGGTTTGAAAAAACAATCTCACAAATAACCTCTGCTTCATGTACCTAAAGAAAAATATATGTCAACAAATATACAAACTAAAAAGCAGTTAACAAATATTTGAAGTCGGTGTGTACTGTTAAAATTTTGGAGAGGAGCGTAAGACCCCCAGTGGTGTCTACTGACACAAAATCTGTGTGCTTGAAAACACTCTGGTTTTGTTTTGGTACCGGGATTCAAACTCATGGCGTCAAGCTTTCCAGGCAGGTACCGTGCTGCCGAGCTCCATCCCTGACCCAAGAACAGAATCTGGAATAGCACTGCTCCCTGAATACTCCCTCGAATGTACCCACATTCCACATGGATCCCTCTTCTGTTTAAGAAGACAACTCATTGGTTAATGTTTTCCTCAATCTTTTAAATATTTTGTCTAACAATTTTCACATTCAATTGCAGTAAACTTTACAAGAGCCCATCAATATAAAAAGTCTGTGTAAAACATAAAAACTAATTTTGTTGGGATCAAACTTGGGCCTTTGTGCTTCCAAGGTAGGTGCGGTATCCTACTAAATCCCTGGCCCAAACTATTTAAATTTTGGTATATTACATTTCAAACAATGTAATTGTATGTAACTCCATTACTAAATCTAGATTAGGAAGACTATTTGTTGAATTTCATACCTGAATTCACACATATTAGAATATCAAACTGTTGAATATTTTCCATGGGTTTATTCAATATTCATTGTGAATTATACATTTTTTCTCTTATCACCATTATTATTTATCTTAATTCTATTTAATAGCATTCTATATTTAAAAACTAACTGTTAGGTATATATGATACAAATAATTTTTCCTGATTTCTTTTTCCTTGACCCCAAAAGGATCAAATTTGACTCTTAGAAATAAAATCTACAATTCATATCTTTTAAATTTCATGTTTTGTGCTTATAAATCATTTCTGAGTAGACTCAAGAGATTTGACAAAGTTATATTTTAGTTTAATATTTAATTAATAATATTTCATTTGTTAAATCTGCATAATTCCATTATGCAAGACAGCTATTCCAATTGTACTTATTTTTACGGCTGTCTTGTATAGTATTATCTTCCAAAGGTTATTTTAGTGTTAATTTTTAGTACGGTAGCTTCATCTTACAACAACCTTATTTCAAGGGAGCAAAAATCTTAACTAAGTAATTCATGAGAAAAGCTCATTCTGACAAATTGCGTTTTTCAGAAGTAGAAATACAATTGCAGGTGTAATTCAATTGTTTTAATAGTTATGCCTTGTCTTTACATTGTAATTCATCATTCTCTTTCGATATTCTTCTTGTCCTTTGAACCTCTATTCTACATATCTGATAAAGCATTTTCAGCACTAGTTACACAACACTTCATAAAGGCAAAATCTTGTGATGGAGAATATTAGATGTGATCCTGAAACAAATATAAAACTAATGTTGAGGGTGATCGAAGCTGATAATATTTATTTCAAGCCTATTAGTTTGCATTTGCAGTTCACAGACACTAACCCTGGACTATCAACTCAGAGTATGAGAAAGTCTTGTACACAGCATCCTTCCAGGTACTGAAGAGAGTGTTTGTGGACACTCAGCATATATTTACCAAAGGTCATTGAACGGGCTCAAAATAAATGCACTAATTAATATTATCTATTTGTTCCTGTTTGGGAAGTGAGACTCACACTGGTTACCTGTTTTACGAAATGCAAAAGATAGACATCCAATAGGATGATACCATGATTCACAAATGATATTCCTGAAATAGTACCTTCATTTCACCAACTCTCACTGTTGATGAATAAAAATTTGAAAGAATGTTTTACAAATGACTTGTACCTTGTGAGCATGTGAATACATTGCACGTATGCTACTTTAATTAGGATTAGGGGACAGGAAGCCAGGCAACGGGAGTCAGAAATCAAATCCAAATCTAATAACAACCATGTGTTCACTTTAATCTGTGCTTCCTGACCAGGAAAATGGGGTGGGAGTGAAAGATAAATTCTGTGCAATACCTAATGGTTACAGGGTGACTATGAGTGTATTTTTATATGTATGCACTCCTTGTGTTTGCATGTGTGAGTGTGAGAGAGAGAGGGACAGAGGGAAGTGGAGAGAGGAAGGAACATATTTTAGAATTCATTTCTTCTAAGTTACTCAAGTCAGAGTTAAACAGATTAATCTGTCTAATAAAAACTAATATACACAAACTAACATTTTATAATTATTTACCCAAGTAAATATTATCTCTCATGTGTCTAAACAAATATAAAATTACATGTACCTCTATTGCTAAAAGTACAATATAATATTCACTTATTCACCAGGCTGAAAATTCTGACTTGATTGGAGAGACATGGGCAGTCCTACATGGAAGAGAAGCTTGGCTTATTTCATGCATCCCAGAGAAATTATGAGCTCTCAATTAATGTTTGTTGAGTTGAATTTCTAGAAATGTCAAAACAATTTTTGTTCTATTTCCAAACAATAATAATATGTGAATACTGTGTAAACCTTTTGCATCAACAAGTTCCCCAAAATGTTACTATGCCAAAATGTTACTATGACTATTGTCCACATTTTCCTGGTTAAAAAAACATGAGGAAGGATGACAAGTGCAAGATCACACAGGAAGCAAGAAGGAGCAGGGTGACTTTAAACCAGGTCCACTATGCATCGGTTTTTCTGCTGAGAAGTGAGGCTTATTGTTACAATCATAAATAGAAAAGCCAGGCTCCCTGCCAGGCTGTATGTAAAATCTCTACAAGTGCAAATAAGGCCTGAGTCATGGTATTCACGATAATCTGACTTATGGACAAACCCACATCTGTCATGTCAAATCCTAGAACATGGTATAAGTGATTTCATGGTGGTGCCTGTAGTCACTACTTATTTGTTTTTCTGAGTAAATGCTTAAAAATGCAATGTGCTTCCATAAATTTCCATAGAGGTTAATTCTAAAGAGGAAACAACAACATTGGGAGGCATATTGTTGTAGTAGACATCCATTTATAAAGGAGCATGTTTATTATTGTATAGGTCAATAGCAGGAAAAGTATATCAAGGTCTAAAAGGACTAAACTGAACTAGTATCTATAAATGACATTAATGCACATTCGTATTGGTATATTTTAAGGAGATATTATGATCATTGCATCATTGAGAATTTGTACCTGTATATTATATATCTTGGTTGTTATTTTTCCCATTCCCTATCCCACTCTTCAGCCCCTTCACCCCTATGTAGATAAGCTTTGTTTCCATTTTTTCCTTTCCACCTTGAAATCTTTTCTTCCCCTTCTTTGCTCTTCCATACCCCACTTCCATTCACCCTTCCCCTTTGAAGATTTTCTTCCTTCAATTTTTCACACTAGAAAAATGGTACAGTATTTCCACATCTGTATCCTATTTATTTTACTTATGTGGATGAACTCAACATGTTCCCATTAGCTATAAATGTTTTTAATTTATCGTTCTTTATGGCTCAGTAATACTCCATTTTAGAAAAAAATAATCTATTGTAGTCCTGCAAGTCTGTGAAATATGAATATAGAAATTCCGTGTTTCATCTTTTAGCTAAGTACTTCTGAGTATATTGTGGTGAGCAGAATTCAACCATAAGTTGGTGAATTACAGTTGGAAATACTGGCCCTAACAAAGCAAATGAAATCTGCAATTTAAAATGGGATTCTATGATGTCTCTAAGATCTGCAGAAGGAAGCAAGGCCAACCCTATACTGTTTCCTCAGGCAGGGAGTGCTCATGTCTGCTCACAATGGTAGCCACTGACAGAAGATCTACGGAGCCTGCCTGGGAGCATGGCTAGATCAGCACCCTACTGGATGTTCTTTTGTGCAATTCTTCAGTGGTGTTTCTGTTTCGTTACCTAGACGTGAATTTTTTGTAATACTGCTTACACTTGTCTTCATTTACTCTACATTCTCACTCGTTTTTCTAGCATGTAAAAGAAAGCATCAGTTAAGTCTTTTTCCTTCCATTTCTTCTTTCCTTCATTTCCTTTTTTCTTTCTTTCCTCCCTATTGATCCTGTTTACTTCTTTCTTTCTTTTTCTCCTTCATTTTTCTTTCATTCCTTTTTTTCTTTCTCTTTTTTGTTTTCCCTTCTTTTCATTCCCTGTCTCCCCTCCTTCTTTCCTCTTTTACATTTTCTACTTACTAAGAAGAAAAATGTATGTAGTTTTCAGGATATTATTCTCAGGTGAACAGGATAACTATGAAAACAATCTAGAATATATAGTCTGTATAACAGCAGTTTCTTTTCATATGCTGCCATTAATGAGATAAGTGAATGTGAGTTTACTCTCATAATATGAGAATGAAATGAGCTCTCATAGGGATCTATTTTCTCTTCCATTATTCAGTAATCATTTTCTTTTAAATATCTTTCATTATTTCTGAAGGGATTGCTCACAGTCCTTTCAAAATAGTTCTAGAGGAAAGAAATGTATAATTTCTTCAACCCCATGTTTTTATGTACTTGCTATATGGAATAGTTATGGGATTTAAATACATTTGTGTATTTGAAAGAATCACTATATAATAGCTGTTTTCAACTATCTCTACATCATTCTTTCCCTGTATTTTCCCATATTAATGCAGCATACTGATGTCAAAATACTAAAAATTGTCAACATAAGCTGCAATTGTAAAGAATTTTTTTCTAGCGTTTTTGTTTGGAGAAGGCTGTGCTCTGTGTTTTCATTAGTTCTGTGATTTCACAAAGTACAGTCACTGGATAAAATGAATTTATATGTAACTCCATGATATCTTCAAACCACACCCAAAGAGATGGAATTTGATAATATAAAATATCATGAAGGAGAGGAATGCACGATGCTCTCCAAAACTTTTTTTTCCTTAAATCCCAGAGAACAGCAGATAATGAGTCTTCAAAAAAGGAAGTAAAATTTTTTGATAGATTCAAGAAAGTAAGAGGAAAGAACTGAGATGTTCCTCAAAAAAGAATGGAAAGCTTTGACGGTCACCCTTGGTTGTATTTCAAATTCCTGAGAGCAAACTAGAAGTACACCAAACCACACATCCAAGAATTATCTCATTTACAGATTTAATTAAAATGATTTCCAAAGAAAATTGTATTTTCTCTAAAGGTGGGAAATATAAAATAGTCACAATCTCTACAGATCTTTGTATACTAAGTTGAGAGTGGCAAAAAATTGCAGACAAACAATGATAGAAACAAAAGTAAGCACGCTAAAACGGTAGAAACAAGTTATGATCAGTTAGGAACTTTAAAATGATTATGAAAAAAATGAAAAAGTAAAACAGAACATGAATGGTTTTGTAGAACACTTTCATATATATAAAATCAGAAACCTAAAATATTGGAACTGAAGGGTATCATAATGAAAATTTGTGGTTCAAATGAATTAAACAAATTAAAAACAACAAAAGAGGGAATTATTTAATAGGAAGTCAGCTTATCTAAAATCATATCCAGACTGATGGAAGAAATAATTCATAAATATTGACAAATACAGATCATAGTATGCAACCCTCCACCCGTTGAAGTTTAATCATGAGATTGCAGCACTTATGTCCTATTTTTAGCTCTATTTCTTTTTATTTATCTTTCTCCTTCCACCACCTCTGCAACTATTTTCTTCACTAAAGCCATGAACCTTTGAAAATCATCCACGAGGACTGGGCTTACTTCTTCCAAGCCCCTGTTGATGACATTTTCACTGATTCCAGTGAATCACCAATGTTATTACTGGCATTTAGACTGTGACTCTTCCCAGAAGGTTTTAAATCTACCTGGCCAGATCCATTAGAAAAATCACTATGGCAGCTCATGCCCTATACAATGTATTTTTAGATATTGACACTTCAAAGTTAAAATTCTTCTTGATCTGTGCCCTGTAAAATGGATTTAGGTTCCCAGACTAAGACCAAAAAGACACAAAATACCCCAAATTAAAAAATCATTAATCTCATTGTGCATCTTTATCAAGACTCTTGAGTGAGTAGGTACATTGATAATCAAGAGAGGGCTTAAAATATTCAGCAATCTATGATGGAAGATGTTTAATTATCTCTGATTTATTATTTTGTTTCTAGACTAGATGCAGCACAGATATAATGTAAATCTAAGGATGATCGTTTTTCAGCATATTAAATAAGAACTGGCTTCAGCGAAGAGTCAACATCTTCATTTCCCCCTAACAAGATAGTCTACTTGTCCCGTGAAGCTTTTACTTCTTCTCTTTGCCATGAAGTTCCTAGGTGGCTTCACTTCCTTTGCACTGAAAGGCTGTCTCATTTACCATGAACTTGGTTACTCAGGGTAGTCAGTTTCTTCAATAATCTTAGCTAAACTGTCTGGGTACTTTTTAGGTACATCAGTATATCTTGCACTGTTATGTTAAAAAGACAGTTCCTTTCTATATGAACCATTGTCTCCTAGCTTCCAATTTTTCCTGTACAGCTTTCTCAATCCTCTCAGCTTTCTTAATTTGAAAGTAGAGTTAGATCCTCACTTAGGATTTCATTTTAGGTTCAAGGGAATGTTGTAGATTTGATTTACTCTTCAGCCCATTAAACTTCTCCATATTTGTTTTGTTCCTCAGCATTGCCCTGTTTTCTAGAGTAGCATGTTTAATTTTCAATAGTTTTTCATTTTAATTTAGTGTTAATAACTTTACTTCCTGTGTTCAAACACTGACTTTATTATTTATTGCCTTACATGTTAACATTCACTCTGTAAAATTTATGCACATGAAAATTCACCAGTGTATTGTTAATATTTAGGAAAGAAATAAAATCAGTATTACATCATCTATCCCAAAAGATAAAATATTTGGACACAATGACAAAAGTATTATGGCTCAGAGAAATGATGATATTAAAGATTTTTAAAATAATGTCACAACCCAATTTTCCTAAGATTTCTTAAAAAGTTAACAAATTAAACCCAGAAGTGCATATAATGAATAATACTTCCTCATTGTACTGGTTTATTCCTTAAATGGAATTTTTTCTAATTTGTCAAATGTATTATATAACACACATCTTCCTTTGAAATAAAATAGTAGACTAAAATAAAATACTTGAAAATACCAAGTATTTGTAACAGTGTGGTACAATTGGGAAACTCATGCAGTGTTAATAATAGCAGCACAAAGAACTTTGATAAATTGTTTTATGGAATATTCTAAAGCTAGTTATCTGCATACTGAATAACAATAAATTTGTTTGTATGTATATATTCTATATGAGCACTGATTACATATATGAAATATGTACAAAAAGTAACAGAATAGCGTTAGCTATGAAAAATCAAAATAACAGCAATGCAAAAGTCCATCAAACTCAGGCTACATATTAAGAGCACTATGCAATTAAAATTAAATACATAAAATAATACTCATGGATTTCAGAGAGAAATTTATGAAAATTTCATACAGAGCACATATATGGTTTGATTTGTCATGGAAAAATAAAGATAGATTAATGGGTAGTTATGGAGATTAGAATAATACATTTTTTAAAAATAACATTTGAAGGAACCTTCTTTGTAAGATGGTTGTTTCATTCTCCAATCTGTGTAGCGTTCACACAGTGTTTATTTTTTAATAATTTTAAGCAATGTCGTTATGACTTATGAGCCTTTCTCTTTGCTATATTTTTAAAATAAAGGAAACTGAAGTTATAAAGGAGGTGCAGAATATATGATAGATATTGTAAAATAGGGAGAAAATGTTCAAAGGAAAAAGAAGGGAAGGAAAAATTATGAAAAAAATGGAAACAAAGCTTATATATGTATAGGAAGCATGGTTGTAGGGAGGGCAGAGGAATGGGAAAAAATGAGAATCAAGGTGAGTTATGTACTGGTACAAATTCTCAATGTTGAATGTGATGATCATGAATATATAAAATGTACCAATAAAATCAATTTAAAAAGAAGTTTCATACATCTTGGAACCTTAAAACAAAATTGAGACACCCATGCTTCTTGACACAAAGAAACTGTCTTATGAAAACTTATCAGTGTCCTTCTCTATAAAATAAAAGAGCAATGTGTCAGGTATTTCTGATCTCAAGTGACAAATTAGAAAAGGGGAAATTACAGAGTTATGCTTTATAGAAAATTTGTGGATAATTAGAAAATTGGAAAAGAGCCAATATCATAAAAAATTACAAATTTGGCTTCAGATAGTTAGCCTAAGGGAGGTTAAATGGCTTTGGCAAAATTTTAAGTGAGACCGTCAGCCACGTGAGCATGGGCTGTACAATTAGTTAGGCAGACTGGGAATACTTAATGAAAGAAGGAGAAGTGAACAGTAAGCAAAGAAACCACATTGTCATTAAGCTTATGACTCTGACTGAAGCCATAACCAAGTTACTACACTGATGCAAAGACTAGAAAATAGATAATAACTCATAACTATTTAAACCAGAAACTCTACTTTTCATTTGATGGCTCTATCCATTCAGATGCATAGGTAACACAACCTCACTATTAGATGAATATTTTCAGCTCATATTGTATAATCATATTTCACTTCTTTATCTATCAATGAACTAACATGAAGATGTCGAGTTGAGTTGAAAAACAGAGCTTAAGCAAAGAGATGCCAATGATAAAGTTCATTAATTTACTCAAAAACAAAGTATAGTACTTTGGGATTTAACTCAGTTTCTTTGACTACTTCAGAAACAATTTAAACGCTTCGGCTTACGTATGTTCTATAAAATCACACCAATGGCCTTGGGTGTTCCAGTATTTTAGAATGTTAGTGTTTTTTTGTGCAAGAACAGCAAACACTTTTCTACATCTCTCTGCCTTAGCACCAACACTCAGAGATGGCTTAGCCTCTCTGGCTGCTTGCCAACAAGAAAGAAGATCTTTGCTTGCATTTCATAGGTGGACCCTCTGAAGCAATAAGTACTTTTTATACAGAAAAATATTAAGTTATGATCTTCTTTTCAAAGTTTGTTGGAAGGAAAATTAACAGGCTAAGCAGCAGAAGTTACCCAGAAGCAGTGGTGCAGAATTAAACGGAGATGAGGGATGGGTTAGGAGTCCAGCTAGACCAAGGTCAAGAGAAAAGGGAAAGACACAGCTGGTAGAACAAACGTAGAACAAAATGACAGAGCCAGTGGTTGCTAATCTTTCTGTCAAAACAATTATGCCTGCTTCACATTTGTGCCAAAATAAATTAATGTGAAATTGTATTTTTAATTATAGCATTTTAAATCAGAAATGCATTAATTTATTCTCTTTGAATTTGTTTCACAGATAATTTGTTTCATGACTCATAAAACAAAAGTTATATTTCTATTTTATAAGAATGTGATATTTAAATAAATATAAACAAGACCAGGTATGTTTTAGTGTTAGTACAAATTGATACATGGCTATTTATATATACATCATACAGACACATGGTTGGTAATCATGCATATGGACTTCTGGTCTCTACAGGGGACAGTTAAAGGCACAGACCTAGAAACAGGAGGAAGAAAGAAAGATGACAGGCAAGACTGAAAAATTAGTGAATCTCAGTGACACTAAAGACAAAAAATATATATCAGAAGCCACATAAGAAATAAAATGAAGTCATGAAGATATGAACAAATCTGCTCTCACAGACAGATGACCACCAGAGGCTAGAAAGATGTGGATGTCTATAATGATGACGCCTAGGGCTATGGAAAATATGTACTCCAGTTTTTAAGAAGTAGTCGTGAAATAATATAGTTCTGGGTTTAGCTGGTTCTGGCATACCTGGTTACTAGATATATAATGGAAACATGATATTGCAAAAGTGACTTATAAAATAATTTTCTTCTCAAAGCGAAGTACTTATCTAAGTCTCTTCTTTACAACTATCCCTTGGCAGAAGTTCACTGAGCTTTTCTACTTGTATAGAAGAAAGTGCCTTTTGTTTTGTTAATGTACTTTCATTAATTGCATGCTTAACAAATCTCCATGGAGTCCCACCAGGAAAGAGGTGGGATTATGTTCCTCAAAGAAATGTTTTCAAGCTTTTCTATCATCTAACTCCATATGATCCAAGGCTCCAACAGAGTGGAGATTTGAAACAGTTCAATAGGATTCTGTCCCTTTCATTTGCGAGTAAAACTGAATGAAACACTGAAGATGTATGAAGTTGCTCTTTTGGTAGTAACTTGCATACTAATTAAGGAAGATTCATGAGATATGAGTATCTTATTAATTGTTCGAGTCTTATTTTAATATATTTACACACATATATATTCTTTGCTACCACATTTTCTTAAAGGAAGTCACCGTAACTGTATTAGCTGGATAAGTATCAGCAAAATGCATGAATATATTGGAGCAATGAAATGATATGTTTCCTACACCTTGCTCATGTAAGTCTATCCAGGTAGATTCCCAATATAAACTGCAGAGATCAATATAAAACCATGAGCATTGTATTATTCTGTAGATATTTTAAGTTCGGTTAACACATAACTGCAACGCTGTTAATGAGGGCTTGAGGCAGGAATATCAAACAGATTGTATGTCAATTAATGGAGAAGAGCAATATGATTTATCCACAGACATGAATTCTGTAATGCATTTATGAAAGTCTTTTCATTACTTTATAACTGGGGAGGTAACTCAAAATTGGCATTATAAAGCAATGATCTTTGGATATAACTTTAGTGAAAATATATAACTGGTAATTATCACATCTTTATGATTCTTTATGTGCTTAATGTTGACCGTTTTCCTTAAGCATATAAATATGCCATCTGAAAATATCCTCAAATTACTACTTTTCTTGCTATGTTTTTAATCATATCAAAAGAAAATTAGTAAATTCTGTCCCTATAGCATCAGATTTATTAGCAGAGCTCTTTGATTTTTCTTTTTCTTCAAGACAAAGTACTTTAGAACATTCAACATTTGACTTTGTAAATATTGAGTTTATCTGAATATTCCACAGAACAGTAATGGTAGGGAGTGCACAGGGGACACCAAAGAGTTTTAAGAGGCCTTTGTGATACTTCTGTGAAGTAGAATTGCTGGAAATGTATCAGTTTCTTGAAATGTCAGTGAAGAAACAACTGTATGTATTTGTGTCTGAATCACCAGGTTTGTGGGTTAACCTCATAATTCTTGTGAGTTATGGCCTCACTGATCTTCAACTTCTTTGATAGTTTTAATTATTCAAAACTAAACTAAAAGCAAGATGGTAGATTGCAGCTATTCTAGTTCACATCAGTTCCCCTTTGGAGGTGAAGCCACTTAGTTCACTGAGCTCGGCTAAGGGCAGGGTGTGTCCCCCACGTGGGAGCCTTGTCCGGGCTGTGAACCTGACACAGAGCAATCTGAGGTGCAGAGTGTGTCCTAGATATGCACACATTTGTACCTACCATTGAAGTTTAATGTAACCTAGGAAATACTAAGCCTTGTAAATGAAGGTTTCCATCCATCATAGTTTTGCTCTAACATAAATTTTGCTATCCCTACTTTATTAGAAGACTGCTATATGGTTTCCTATGTCGGCAGGGTATTTTGTTTTCAATACAAGACCTTTACAAACTAGAAACCTAAGATCTCTCAGTGTTCTCACTTGAGTCTTCTTATTTTATCATAACATCTGCAGAGCTGAGAGCATTAAATAAGTTATTAAGACTTTATTGATTATAGATGCTTTTGGATTTTTACTTACATATGATTCAAAGTCTAAAATATCCACACAAAATGGATGCATATATATAAATACATGCATACATATATTTTTCTTCCTGTCAATTTAAATGTTTATAATTATAATTAGTAATTTTTTTTTTTTTTGAGACAGAGTCTTGCTTTTGTAGTTCTGGCTGGCCCTGAGCTCAGCCTTGAATCAATTCTCCTGCCTCTCCCTCATGAGGGCTGGGATTATAATCATGAGACACCACTTCTGGCACTGTGGTATGTGGTTCTGATTGTGGGTGGGCATGAGTCTCCATGCACAGCATTGTTGTATGTGGTTACTGGGGATTGAACCCGGGCCCTTGCACTTGCAAGGCAGGTACTGGAACCACTGAGCTAAATTCCCAGCCCTATAATTAGTAATCTTAAAAGCTCAGTATCGATGATTTGCCTTTGTGTGTGTGTGTGTGTGTGTGTGTGGCATCAGTGGAGTGTAAGAAACATGGAGGAGAACTTAGAAGGAACACCTTGGAAAGAGACACTGACACACAGAGTGACTGCTGAATTTATCTGGCAGTGGTTTTGAGACCTACGTCATTAAGGAAGTTGGGAAGTTGGGCTGAGCTCAGAGAATCACTAGAATTTAGTTGCAGCTGAGATATCCCCTGTCCTCTGAAAAGCTCTGGAGTGTGTCCTGATGAACGACAGCAGGCAAATGAAAGGAAAGGACAGACAAGCTGGGCTAAGCCCATTCCACGGCCAGGAAAGGGATCAATATGCCAATAGTTGGCTCTCCAGACCTGTGGGTTCTACCCCTGTGGATTCCAACAAATACACACTGGAAATGTTTGGAAAACTATTGTATCCATACTGAACATGTGCAGCCATATTTTATGGTCACTATTCCATGCATAGAATAATGTAACAAATATTTATGTGGCATTTGCATAGCACCCCTACTGTGAGTAGTAGAAGAGTGATTTAAAATATGTGGGAGGATATGTATGGGTTATATGCAAATATTATGCAGTTTTATATAAAAGACTTGAGCATCTTCAGACTATGGTGCCCACGGCATGTCTTTGACTCAACTCCCATGGCTACTGGGGAAAACTGTAGAGATGAAACCTGTAGTTTTATAAATTTTAACAAATATCTGGAGATTAGGTTACTTTGAAGGAGGTATAGATATCAAATGAAAAGTTTAAGAGGACTTTAATTTTCATGCCAAGAGAATATCATACTTTCATTTATTCTCCAATTTATTGGTTAATATGTTGTAATATTTTTATTTGTAAAGCTTTTTTCATTTACCTGAGATAAAACTTTGAAAATAGTTATCTATAAATTCAGCCAATTTAGCTACGCTAATAAACATGTGACCTTTAAAACTAGTGGAAGCTGCTTGTTTAGGTACAGATTAAAATTGGAATGTTATGTGACAAGATATAATGATCTCAAGCAAACACAGAATGCAAGTATGTTCAGAACTGCACGTCCATCACGAAAAAGACGGGTGAAATATCAGCTGGTCAGTTTCTCTCAGAGATTTTTAACATCCAAGGCAAACAGAGCACTTCAAGGAGAAGTATGTATGGAATAACTGCTACTGGATATTTGAAAGATGTTGACATGTAAAACTGATCCTAAAACAAAAGCAATGTGAGGTTTCAAAAGAGAACATAGATGTTTTTAAAATTAAAATTAACACAAAATGTCAAGGAGCAGTGGGGCTGACGAAGCTTGGAGAATGAGGAAGTTCAGTGTTTATACTGCCTGCAGTAGATAAGAATAGATTCATAAATATATTTTATGGCACTGAGAAAGTTAAAATAAGGAAATGAGGTAGAGGAGGAGAGAAAACAAAGGGGGGAGGAAAATATATTAATTTATCAACTTTATATTAGAGGAATAAAAGGTTAATGAAAAAAGAGAAAAGCTTGTTTTAAATATAATAACCTCCTCTGTGATAATATTGTATAAAATATAATTGTAAAAGCCGACAAAATACAAAAACTCATGTCTATTACAGAGTCTTTGCACACATATACACACCCAGATGGATGGAATTTGATTACATTGCAAGTATTAGTTTTTAAAATTGTAGAAATAAAAGTGATCTCTCAAAACACAACTGAAAATCTCAAAAATAGAAAATATAGCTTCAGTTTATGTGGTTCATGAAACCACACATCAGTTTCTAAAATTCCTTTTTTAAATGTCAAACAGTAAAAATAGAAATATTTTTTTCATAATGGCAAATATCTCTGTTGATTAATAATAAAATTAAGGCAAATTATCTTCCTACATAGAAATTGAAATATTAAAATTATTTATTAAGCTATTTTGGATAAATAAAGAAAATACAATTATAATAGTAAAATCTAAGAAAACCAAAATAATAGATACAATTAACATTATTCAGAATTAATGTTATCAAGCAAAATTAGTGCTGCAAGTAAAATTCATCATCTTGAATAATTATGTTAATTGTAAGCTTAAAAATTAATGAGACTTTTCATGCAAAAACCAGAATAAGAGCAATTAAAAATCTGAAGGGAGTATAATGAATAGGATCAATAAACATAAAAGAGACAAATAAGTTAACAAAAAGCAAAATTAGAGAATTATACTATTATAAAATATTTGTATTTTAAATAAAAAGAATGAAAAGATTGAAACTAAACTTTTTAAGGAGATAAAACATAAATAATAAATGAAAAATAAAATATCTATGTTAATTTATGTAATTAAAGAACTAAATCACTTAGCATTAGCAAATTAACTTTTAAAGGATAAAAAAAACTAGATATGTATTTCAGAAAATATATTATGCCAACATTTTTCACATAAATAGTTTTAAGAGTGTGAGGTCATCCAAAGAATGTCAGATCATCACTTTTATCTAAAGAACTATTATCAACAAAATAACTACCATAGCCAACTCTTCCACAGAGAAAATTTACCAAACATTTAAAGTCTGGTAATTTCAAAGATACTGAGAAGATTTAAGAACATGGAAAAAAATATAAAATTTCTGAGGTTCATAAGTGAAACAAGAATAACACTGATTCCAGCTCCCGGAATATTAACATAGATTTCATTTACCTCATTTAGCAAAAATTCATAAATGAAATGCTAGCAAAAATAAATGAATATGAAGGAATAAGGATTATTTCAGAAATTCTAACTTATGATTGCATTAGACCTATTAATGAAACAATAACATACTAAGAGAACAAAGGCAGCAATCATTTTTATTAAAAGCCAGTCTTTCCTTAAGTAGGGAGGATACATACATGTTAGCAAAAAGTGTATTTCAAACAATATCTTGACAATGTATTTAATGAAGAAACATTTGAAGATATAGTAAAGTTTGGATGTTCTCAATGAACACTAATGGGAAGTCTGTTCCATGAAATTTTAAAGAGGAATATGTAAATATCTAAAAAAAAAGGAATTACAACTATCATTTTTTAAAAAATATTAATACCCAAATTCAAAAATTAAATGCACAGGCATTCTGATTTCTGCTCTTCCACATGCAGAGCTTGGTAGCCAGCATTTCCACCCTTACAAAAGAAAAACGACATGATAGAGTTGCCGGACTCTGGGGCCTTGCTTACGTGAAGCAGAGGCTATTGGAGATGAAATGTGGAAAGATTCAAGTGGTTCTTGTGATTTGATGGAGGCTGACCGGGTGCTGGAATGTGAATGAGAGGCGTTATGTTGAAATGTGTACTTCCTGTTGTATTCCTTTGGAGATGATGTAAGGTTTTGGGAACGGACGATTTCAAGGAGATTGAGACATTAATCCTGATGTGTCAGCTTCATTGGGTTGGGTTATGCCTAGCAGACGAGTACATTGCATTCTGGATATATACGTTGGATCATGCAGGCGTAATGTGGGTGCCACAAGTGATCCCGGGCTTGTTCTACTCTGAAATTGTTCTGCTGTTCTGCTTCCTGACCACAGTGAACTAAGCAGAGGTTTCTGTCACAAAGTTTCTGCCAGGAGCCACCAAATATGGACAGAAGCTCAAAAATCATGAGTCCATTAAACCTCCTCTCCTGTGAATTGTGGTCATTGTGTATCATCGTGTCCTGTGGGCGATGTTGAAGCTTGGCTAAGAGATTAGCTTGGGTCCCCTGAACATCGCCCCCATGTCCTGACTCTAGGACTCAGTCAATAGATGGGTTACCCATAAGGCTTTTTCTTATGCCCGCCCCCAACAATCAGTATATAAGTATATAAGCTACACTCTTGCTCCATGAAGATGAAATGATTCTCTGAAATCATCTCCAGAGCATGTTTTCTACCTCTGCCCTTCACCCTCTTGGTTTGGGTCAAGATACCAGCCTAGAACCAACCACAATGTCCCATATTGGAAAAGCTCAATATTGTAAATTTTGAGGAAGTTTTATGTACTCCATCACAAAAAGTGTTGAAATGTTTGTATACATTTAGGCACATGCTATGTCATATTAACACCAAAAGAAAACTTGAGGGGCTAATAATTAAATTTCAATATTACTAAACCCAAATAATATATCTGGCATAAAAACAATATTTCTTATATAGATAATTTTCCAACAGACTCATCTCAAAACCATACTTAAAATTGAGTTGTCATTTTTGAAAGGGAGTTTATTACTGCAAGCTATTCTTGGGGTTTTTGTTGTTACATAACTTACTTTTTCATTAATATTTTATTGTTCATATTTTACTAGTGTAGGTGAGTATTCAACTTCCCTTATCTCCAAGGAAACACTTGGTTGTATTAAACAAATAGTATTTCATGGCCAGAGAAAAACTCCAAAGGGTAGAGTTAGTGGTTGCAATATGTTGAATGTAGAGCCCTTTGAACAAAAAGCTAATGAATTCAAAATTTCAATTTCTAAATGTTTAAATGTTGATGTTTTTAGATAGTATTTGTAAATATGCTAAGGTATGTTTCCTGTGATTCATTTTTGCAATTTTTTGAAATGACAATGGCAGAGAGGAGCTGATATTACATCTGTAAGAGCATTTGGTAAGTTTATGTCCCCTGATAATGATGTTATCATTCAGGAGCAATACTTTGCTAAACTGCATGCTGGGATTCTTAACACAATGAACTGATTTCTTCAGAGAAGTCACCCGTGGATTATTTGGATGGAATTAGGGAAGACATTGGTCTGGAAGGTAGTTTGTTTCCATGAGATGACCCAGACAAAGGTGGGAAGCATTGCCTAAACATGCTTAGAGGAAGTAATAGTTGTTGTGGGACAGGCTGTGAATGAAAAAAATAAACACTAAAGAGGCAGAAAAGTAAGAATTGCTAGGGATTTAGCTCAGTGGCGCCGCATCTGCCTCCCAAAATTTGGAAGAAAATGTGAAAATCCATCTTAAAAATTATTCTGAGGTGAAAGGGGACAATGTTGAGATTGTAACAAAAAAGTAAGGAAACAAATTTTATATATATGGGGGGGTGGTAGGGTGGGTGGGGCTATGGGAAAAAATGAGAATTAAGTTGTGTCTTATACTGGTACAAATCCCCATTATGGAATGCAATCATGATGTGTATATTTAATGTACCAATAAAGATGATTTTAAAAAAATTATTCTGAGATCACGGAGAAATATTAATCATGATGACAATGTATAATAGTAGCTTGCGCCCCCCTCCATGAATTGATTCATCTACTTTGTGTAGCTTCCTCTTCCAAGTTTATAAATAATAGCTTGTTACCATAATACTTGAGTGTTATTTTAAATTATTTTCTGCTTAATGTATTGACCCATCTGTATGATAGCTGATATATCACTCTATGCTCTTTTTAGTGTGTGGTAGGATGCATGGTTTTTGTGCATCCAGAGTCTACTTTCTTTGAATTTGTGCCTGACGTTTTGACTGCCTTCTTAGGGGTGAGATATTTCAAAATGTAGATGAAGATTTTCTAGCTCCATGAGATTTTCTCAGGTGAGATAAGACTTTTGCAGTTGGAATTACAGTTATAAATTCTCATGTGTATGTGAGATGTTATCACACTAGAGACAAAAACACGAATTGGTAAACCAGCACTTACTTAATTTGGTCGCTGATCTTCACCAGGATTTGGATTTAATCCAGGCTGAGCTTTGCATACTTTCACCATTGGAAGTAGACAGTTTTAGAAAACAGAGAGGCAAAGAAAGACTGAGTATGAGAGTGGTTTAACGTTAAGCTTAATTTTGAGCAGTGTCTCTCTTAATAGTAGCAGATGCTATTACTCTTTTTGATGTCCTATTTGTTGATGTTAAAAATGGCAAAGAATTGGGACTTTTAGGGAAAATGCTGGTAAAACTCTCTAGATCATCTCACAGGATGGCATTGACTTATAGCCCTGAAACTCTAAGGAATGTGTATCCCCACTGACTAATAATTGCCTAGAACACAACGTAAAACACTAAAGAAACATCAGGAAGTTAGTTCTGAATGACTCAGCAAAGATTACTAAACCAGTGAAGTGTATGGACATTCATAACTTCTTTCCTATGTGAAATAAAATTGGAAATATTTACATTCCCTATAGAAAGCAAAGCAAAACAAGTGAAAGAATAGGTATCAATGTAAGAATAGGTATAAGTGTAAGATTAGTTATCAGAAAGAACAACTCAATGTTCTGGCAAAAGTTTCCAGCTGGTGTTTGCTTGGCCTTGGTGGTATCTGGTTTTGAAAGATAATTAATGTCAAAGGAATCCAGCTGGAAAACAATGTTTCAGTAGCATTGTCTTGTTTAGTTAGGTCTCTCCAGGAGCGCTATTCATTGACATTTCCTACTGCATTCACTGTATTGAACATTCAGTGCCTTATACATAAAGTTTGCATGTTCTAATTGAAAACACATTTAGAGAGATGTAATATTATAAGCATAATGATAAAGAAGCTGATCCTCAGACTTGTATAGACTTTCACATAAGGCTGTTCCCTAATATCAGCTAAGTTAATAACTAAATGTGGTTCAAACTCAGATTTATTTATTATCACATTTTTTGACCCTGTCCAAATTTCTATTGCAATACCTTTGTAATTATTAACTTTTCAATTTGCAGCACTTGGGTTTAAGCAGTTGTTTTCCTATTTGTTCAACAATACATCTGTGAACATTTCATGATAATTTATAACTAATAAATATAAGATACATTATGAGAGAATTATGGCACAGTCTTATAAAATTTTATTTCATAAACATGATAGTCTTCATGTTTGGTTTTTTTTTTTGCACTGGCACTTTTACACACACAGGAAACAAGGCTTTAGAGAAGAAAAAATAACATCCAAGTTGTGTAACAAGTCAGTACAGAAACTGAATCTGAATCTACCTTATTGTTAACTTTCCACCTGAGCAAGCACATAATGTGTCCAAGGTTATGAAGTGAGCATGAGAATGGAGTTTCAAATACAGGATTTCACATTTGATATCCCATTTTCCATAGCGTTGCACTTTAGACTTTTTCTAGAGGTTTCTCAGCACTTTTTTTTAATGAGAAGAAACTAGTCTTAAGTTTCTAAAGCCTTCATGTTTTCAGCTATGTATACTTCTTGCAGTACAGATATTTGCAGTGAATTTCAGGATGGGAGAATTTCACATTAATCAGACTGAATACCCACCTAGAATAATTCTTAGGTCTCCCTGCAAAGACCTTTTACATTTGGGTAAGAAGTTTGCTATATTTATTTTTACATATATATTTAGTCTCAGTGAGATGACTGATACAATTTTCTAGGCAACTATTTTATGACTCACTAATCAACTTGTGCATTATCAATTTGAATTTTTCAGGTTAACATAAAATAAAACATAAGTAATGAAATATTTCCCTTGTTTTCATTTGAAAAAATGTTAAGGGCTAGGCATGGTGATACAGACTTGTAATCCTAGCACAACAGAAGCTGAGATAGGAGAATCTCTATGGGTTGGAGATCAGCTGGTGCTACATGAAGACTTTAAGGACAGCCAAACTACATGGTGAGATACTGTCTCAAAATACATAAATAATTAGCAAACAAATAAAAGTTAGGAAGAAACACATGTACACTGTGCTCTGTAGCATATGATTATTTTTCTAAAAATGAACACTCCAGTTGATTACATAACATATTTTGAAATTTACTTGTAAAATGGAGATGCTTATTGAAATTTCTAAGGTCATAACTCAGATTCAATTTTCCTGTGTGCCAAATACTATGTTTTCAAAAAGAAATTAGAAGAAAAGCCAGGATCGCAGCCGTAGGAAGTTGGGAAGCAGCTATATTTCGGTGAAGGAAAGTTCAATCAACCAAACAAATTCTAAGAGTATCGGGATCACAATTTTACCAAGAAATGTAATTTAAATGTTAAACTGGCCAGCTTTTCACTGTTGTGAACAAATGTGTCATATCCAAAGGGGGATGATTTTACTTCAGAATTTCAAAGCTGTATGTTCAGCAGGCTTCATTTCATTTTGACCTGTGTGTAGGAACAGACATGATGGTGGAAAGGTCCAGTGAAGGGAACTTGTTACCTCATGACTGGCCAGTGACAGGGAAGAGAAAGGCCTTGGAGGAGATATCCTTTGTGGAGGGCAAGGTCCTACGAGCTCCTTCTTGTGAAAATTTCTGAATTTGTGTCAGAAGCCCTCGATTCCTGAGTCTTGGGATTCACATCATATTTAAACCATGATGAACATGACCACAGAAAACTCCCTTGGAGATACTGTTCCAATGTGCATCTCAGTGCTAGAATCAGAGAAAGTATCAGACATGAACAGCCTTAATATGGGCGCAAATACATTTTTGGAATTCTAGGGACAAAATAAAAAACAGCATTGTAGTGCAAAAATCCCTCACATTAGTACAAGATAAATTTAACAGACACATGAAATTGTGTGAGCATTTTAAGAAAAAACACTAATATATAATGATATCAAGGAGTTGAAAACCTTGGAATAGGTATGCGTAACAGATTAAACTGATAAATGAACAAGGTGAAAACGCTTTGAAGCTAGAAATATGGTTGTGAAGTACACTGGGAAGATCATTTTAATGTCATTGATGTTAATAATCTAGTTGAAATTTTGAAAGATTGTAAATATAATACATGCGATGCTATGCTCTTTTCTTATTTTATCTAATTTCAAATTATAATCCCAAATTTATGTGGTGTTATTTTGCATTGGAGAAATAGATATAAAGACGTAAATCCAGGTCTCTCTGACAGAATGGTGGTTTCCCTATTTGATTCCTTTGTGCTCTCTGTGAAAACCCCAGCGGTAGAACCATTTATTTTATATCTGTACCTCAAATTTCCTGTCATCCTGCTCCTGGCAAAGAAGGCACTGGATAAATACTGATGGGTAGAACACCATATCAATGGACTAAGAAATTGCTCATGATAACAAAGATGAAGATTTCAATTAATAATATGATTCAAGTCTAGAATATTTTGAAAGACCTTGATGGAGTAAATGTAAATTAAATTGTAAGTTGTTAATATCATGATGCACTGTTTACACTTGAAAGAGGCCATTGAGAATAAATAAACATAACTAGTTGTTTTAAGAAAAGGTTGTAGACCTTTTTTAATCTAAATTGGCAAAAGGTGTTAGACACAGAAGCAGCGGTGAGGATTTACATCAGCTGATAATTCTAAAGTGAAAATTTAACATCATTTCAATTTATGAATCTTTGGAGCCAATTGCTACAACTACCTAAGGACATTATTATGGGAAAGAACAAAAAAGTTCTCATGTAAACTCTACCACACCTCCCCCTTAGGACTTAAATAATACTAGAGATGATAGAAGTTACATTCCAAACACTAACTATATTTTAAATATCGTGACTATATTTTAATTATTGGCATATTATATAATATACAATATGCTAATAGAAATCAGTGACTTTCGTCATTTCATAGTTTTCATACTCTATTTACTTGTAAACAATTTTATACATTTTTCCCTTGATTACTAGAAAATAGTAAAACTGAAGTTCTGACACAGTTACAGCAGTAATTCACATATATGTTCTATGTGGACATGTTTATGTATGTTAATGTTTTATGTGGATAATCTAGCACATATGACTGCTTGATTTTGTACCATTGCATGCAAAATTTTAGACTATTCTTCTAAAAAGTAATAACTCTCGATGGTATTATTTGATATTTATGTAATTATATACAAATTTACTTAGGAATTTGTTGGTTTTTAATAATATGTTGACAGATAAATATATATGCAAAAAATGCAACTGACTTACAATTTTAATTGTTTTCTAGGGCTGCTACTCTTGCCCCATGTGTGTCAACTGCTTATATTTTCTAAAAACTATTTATAAAGATAAATTAATTCATACAGGGTTGTTAACATTTATTTGACCTAGTGGGTTAACTAATGTCCTCCACCTTCCAGTGTCAATGTCCCAGCGCCCCCTGGTGGACATTGGTAAAATAGTATTTATTGGTAAAGGTTAAAGGTGTTTACTAATATTGTTTATAGCGATGGAATTCGTGTGCACAGTGAAGACAGCTTTGTACAGCTTAGTAAAATTCGTCAATAAACCATTAAATAAGTAAACATATTTTAGTTAGGATGCAGCCAACTCTCATAACACTGAAATATCTGTATTTTAAAAATTTGTATAGGCACTTTTGCACTTCAGTATGCGTACACACATAAACTAATTTGATCTTTTATTATATTAATTTTAGTACCTTTATTGGTGTCTATTTGTTCAGCTAAAACTTTTATTAAGATTTCACTGTATATATTTGCAGTTGGACAGTGCTTTTAACTGTTAATTGGTATTATGCTGACATACCAAAAACTAAAATAAAATAAAATAAAACACACAAGCATTTCTATATGGCTTTGATTTTATTCAGTGCTAAGCCTCCAGAATACTAGACTTGTGGCTTGCAGAAAACTTACTTTTTGAAAAAAAAATTGTAAAATAAAGGTTAAACTACATATTGATTTTTAGAGAGTAGAAGTGATCAAATCTCTCCCAAACTGTAACACAAGTTCTACAGGGGCATAGGGGCCTCCCTGGTTGGAAAAGCACCAAGATATACTAATTGTTTCTTATTGGATATTAAGAACTCTGTAATAAACCTAAGGAATTATGAACATCAAAATACATTATAGATAGAGCCTTCTACTATCGTGAAAAAAGTATACAAGTACACTTGGATAGTTATATTGGTAGGAATACATTAAATACATTTTACATATCATCCAAGAAGAACTCATGTAAGTTACAGATTAAGATGTTCACAACAAATATTTACTAATTGACTGATAAGCTCAACAAGCAAACGACCAAGTGTCCAGGTAATAATGAAACACTTTTGGGTTTAAATAAATGCTGCTGTGTGAAATCTGTTATAGATGAGAAATTCCAGTTAAATTTCATTCCTAAACTACTAGACTTTTTCCACACGTGCAGTGAGTTCTGTGTACTTTATCTGAAGTACGAAGTTATTTAAAGTAATCAGATAAAAATGCCATTGTGGAAAATGAATCAAAATTTGAGAGTTCCAAGCCAGTTTCCTGATAGCAAAATTTTGAGGAAGTTTAGTGGATATCTGAAAAAGTAGAATGAGAAAGAGAAGACACAACCTCCAATAGAATGCACTGGGTATTTACATAGGCATGCTCATGAACCACTCTCAGTAATTACGGCCTGTGATATCTGGAAGCTGTCTGGAAACACTGTTTTGGTGAGTGGACTTGGTTTCATGCTTCAGACACAAGCTGGTTTATGGTTCATTGAATAAAGTAGATCTTCTCTGACCACAGTGGTCTGTGGTAAAGCCTCCAGCCAATGGATTCCATATCCATTTTCACTGGTGATGTCCTTATTTAGCCATATATTACAGCATACATTTATTTATCTCTTAATGCACACTTCATTGGAAAATACTGATTCTTTCTCTCTCTTTTCTGTGTCACATGTAAACACATCAGATTTTATGATGTTTGCAATTGTTCTATGAAAAATTTTCTCAAATTCTTGTGACTAGAACCACAATTATTTTTTGAAAAATATATTACTTACTTGAAACTTACCCAGAGGTCTGACTCCTAATTTTTGTTTTCAGAGTTGTCTTCAAATTTATATTGACTACAGAAAAACCAGTTTATTTTATGCTTATCTGAACACTGGATTTCCATTCATTTGGTTCTGTTTGGAAGAAATTTACATGAAGATGATGTGAGCTCAGCAAATTCAAATTAAATATTTAAAAATACTAGTGGTACCTGAGACTGTGTTGCTGTCTTTTCTTTGACTTTTCTGTATCATTTTTCATCTTTTAGATTAGGAAAATGCTACAGCCTTTTTCTTAAAATTGCTACAAAATTTTTAAATTTTTAAAATTGCTACAAAATTGCTTAAAATTTTACATAGAAAGCATAGACAGAAAACTTAATAGTTATTCTCCTGTTCACCTTCTTATTTTATTTTAGGCTTCTAGGGTGCTTTCTGTGAAAATACAGATGCACTAAGTCTTTAATAGCTCTGAATTTGTTAGTTTTAAGTAAATCGATACCCATAGTCCATGAGTAAAAGCAGGAACCTGTCATTGATTAATATTAGTTTCTCAATGCTATCTAAAAATTATTAAGAATTTAGAGATTTAACTTTTTAAATAAAAAAGTTACATCCACAGTTATGTTAGATCAGGGTTTGGAGAATTTTCATGGGTCGGCTCAAGATGGAAAGCAGATGCGGAGCTTTAACTAGAGAAACGCCTGTGTCTCAGCTCCTCGGCTGTCGTGAAGCAAGAGGAAGAATTCTGTTCATTGTATATGAGACAGTTCATATCCTGTGACAAATATCTCTCTATTACCCTCAATGCCTCAGCCCTTGGACACACTCTACTCTCTTCTGCAAATCAGATTTATTTATCTTCCATCTTGTAGGGTGATCATTTAGTACTTGTCATTAAAACAACACTTGGCTTAATTCAGTAAGTAAAATGTCTTCCAGGCTCATCAATATAGTTGAAATTGGCAGAGTTTCCTTCTTTTTAATGTTTGAATAATACCCCTTTAGATAGTTCATATATATGAATATATATTACAATTTTGTCCATTTATCCAGCTGCTTGCTTTCCTTCTTTGTCATTTATCCATAAATGAATAGTTTGTTTACAAATCTTAACTATAGATTAATTGCTTCAATGATTATATGAGTGCATGTATCTCTTGAAGATATTCGTTACACTTCCTTTGGATATATATTCTAAAATGTGATCTTTGGACCACATAGTAGCTTTATTTTAGAAGTTCCCTAAAGTTAAACAAAACTAAAAAAAAAAAATCCTGATTTATACAACATTACTAGTGTCCATTTGCCCATTTCTAATGATTGTGCTGCATACTATTGCCTCAAATTGACTTTGAAAATACAATTAGCTAAATTTTTATTAACAGATTTTTTCAAAGGAGGGAAGCAAGCAGCTGGATTTAGCTGGAGTAACAAGAGATCAACTGTTGAGGGAGAAAAATGGATTCGATTTCCATCGCTTACAAGCCACTTTAGGATGCGTTCATTCTCAGAACCTCACCTACCCTGTCTCCGCTCTCAGCCCACTGTGAAGCTGTGGCTGACTTTTCATCCTCATGACCAGACCAGTCATAATACCTTGGAAAATTCCTAAAGAGGCCCAAAACATGGCCTGATCGTCCCAACACTCCGGCTGTTAAATGCTGCATTTTCTTATTACTAGCGAATAAAGTGCAACAGGATAGAGTGTCACGCGCGATGGGAGCGGGGGAATGGCAGTAAAATGGATCAAATGTCCTCAGTGGGTAGCAAGTGGCTGCCAACCCCAAAGTCTCAGAAAGAAAATCTGATTTCTTTCTCCCGAGACGCACAATGGCAGGTCCAGGATGTCCGCTAATGTGTAACGGCGATTATCTTACTGCGTGGATCTGTGGCAAATGCATAGCTGGTTTACGGAAAGTTGAAAATTAAACGCAGGCATCCGAAAGTCAGTAACGGAGGGGATTTGTTAGGTGTTTGCTCTAAAATGCTAAAGAACTCCCATTAAGCCGCATGTTGTAATAATTAAAACATTGCTTTGAATTGGTTTCAAAACTTAAGCAGATCCAGAGAAACCAGAGAGGGAATTAAGAACTAATTACATTAAGGTATTGAGGATCAATTTCTCATGGGTTGGTAGCTTCATGTTATTGTTTTATTGAGACAATGAAGAAGTTATTACAAGTATCAAAATATCCCTTTCCAAGGTTCAGTTTCTTGAATAGCATTTGTATCAATCAGTTTACCTTTTTTTCTGGTAATATACTTTGTACTCACTCTGAAGCTTGCTTCTCTTCTTTTTACAAAAAATAAACAAATAAAACCCACAAATGCATTTACTTGTTAAAAATCACCAGTTTGGAAATGAGAAGGACTGACTGCAGGTAAAAACAGTATTTTTCAACTCCCAGTGAAAGGTGGTATTTGCATATGATCAATCAAAATCAGTCAGCATCATTTTCTCTTCGTGTTTTTACTTTTGCCTGAAAAATAACACACATATCTTGAATCAACTGTATAGAGCCCTTATGCTTTCAAATGAAGTGAGCTATCTGCCAGCTTCCTTTGCGCTCTTAGTGATGTTGAAGATTTGTTTTCTTGCCCTAGAGAATGAGCGGGCCAATCACAAGCACTGTGACATCATTCACGATGGAATGATGTCCTATCTTTTCTAAATATAGGATCCCACTTTGACACATCCCTGAGTTGGGTTGAAGGAATTTTCCAGAAAAAGCTCTATCCACGTCAGCCTTAAGAATATTCCTTGAAGCTTCCAGCAGGGGAAAGCTAACCAAGCAATAACTGCAGCTTCCCAAGGGCCGCAGTGGATAGAAATCTACTGCCACCTTGACCAGGGCTCCCCTTCTAGGAGAAGCTGCTGTAAGCAGGTACCTCTGCGTGGCACAGATAGAAGCCTATTCCTGGAAGACACAGACTCTTTTGCCTCAAGAATTCATAAGACTTTGCCAAAAGTTCATCTGCAAGCTGTCTGCGATTCATTCCAACTCTGCCTCCCTTTCTTCTTCCTTGGGCATCTGAAGTACACTGTGGACCAACAGCTCTCCCAGAATTTCAGTGCCCCACTCCATCTTTTTTCTCAGGAAATCCTCAACAAGTCATTACCTCAGTAATCAGACCTTAGTGTTTCCTTTTCAAAGGACCTGGAGTGCTACAATCTTTCATTTGAAGTTATATAACAATGATGCTAACTATCAGCTGAGAAAATGAAAAGGATTTTTTTTTAATTTATAGAATTTCAGAGTATTTCAGAATTATATATACTTTTAAAAAAATGAATGCACTACGAGAATAAGATTGAGATTGAGTGAACTTAAGTTCACTGTTAAGTGTCAGATCCTTAGGGTAGTGTTAGCAGATTTACAGTGATAAAAAGATTTCTGTATCTACTTACTGGACCTTATTAAGTTTCATCTTAAAGCTGTCTAAAAGTGCTTTGTGGTATATTCACAGAATTATTGAATTTAAGGAGTATGTCGGAGTTTAGAGGTAGGGCGCAGATGAGTCAAACTCTAATGTTTTTCTAGTTTACTCCAACGGTGTCGTATGATGTTACTTTTTCCTTTTGCTTATCTTCAGCTCAGCAGCCAGCCTCCCCCAAACTAAAGGCACCCGTTTCCTTGAATCTGTAAGATAAAAGCTTTCATCCCACAGAATTTTGCTGACATCATTTTGTTGCTCATAAAGAAAAGAGAGTTCCTTGATGCTGCTTTTTCAGAATTATGTGGAAAAGACATGCTCCCCTGCTAATGGTGAAATGCACAATGGTGAAAAGAGAGAGAAGTTTTTAAGAATTTTAAAAGCAAGTCTTCTTTTATAAACAGAAGTGTCATATTTATACCTCTCAGTATGAAAGTATCTTCACTTAAATATTAGGCAGCCTAAACTGGATCCAAAGATGATTTCTATCCTATATAGCTGCAGTGAAGATATGTAGCTCAAAGTAAATATGTGGTGCACACAAGAATTTAGACATCAAATTTTTATATCTAATGCTTTTTATTATATTTAAGTTAAACAGAATTGTGATACACTTAAAATTAACTTTGAAAAATTGTAACACTAAATTTTATGTTGTAATAAATAAATTATAATTTTAAATATCACTGTGCTTCTTGTGCATATGTGTTTGCTTATGTATAAAATATAACATTCTTTATCACTTAGAAAAAATATACACTAAGTGTATGTTTTCAAGGAGAGGAAAATTGACTGATCAATCAATGATATAACAAATTCCACTTTAGTGTTACATGATAAAGCATGGATTTTATACATGCAATAAACCACTGTGTGGTACATCTTTTTTTTTTAATATCACCAAATTAACTTTTATGCTTGTAAGGAAGCTATTTTAATCTTGCTTTATTATTTTTTAAAGTGATATAACCACTTTCAGACTGGGATGCCTGAACATTAAGATTTAGCATAGATGGATGGATACCTCAGCATGTTACTCTGCTTACCAAGGGAAACACTTCTGAAATATTTTTGTTTCATATTTAATATTTACTTAAACAGGTACTTAAATGGAAGAATGAATTATATCCACATACATTCTCTCTCTCTCTCTCTCTCTAGTCCCCAGTACTATTGACACTGATCTTGATAAATGTGTAGATGTGGTTAATAAAATGCATGTCTTATTAGTAAACTTCTTATGCCAATCATACTACATTTGTGGTTGCAGAGGCTTTTTGAGAAATCTGTTGTACTTTGTCTTTTTCTGTTTGGTGTGAAATCTGTATCCAGAAAGAACCAGTCTACCAAATCTCAATTTTGCTGTCACAATATCAGGCACACCAGCTGCAGGGGATCTAGAGAGATTGCAATTAGATTTGTTCTATCATAGTCACTCTTCTCAGTTAAATTTCTAGAGGATTCACTGTTAGATGAAACTGTATGAAGTATCTTTGTTCTGTTGTTGGGCCTGGACAGATTAAGCAGATGTGGATTGAAAAGGCAAACATGTCATGATGCTATCACCAATTTTGGAAAATACATGTAGGTTAGTCTCACTCTAAGTTGTTAACTACGAATTCAGTGAATGTGCTATACAGATTACAAATTGTTGTTGCTGTTGTACTACAACAAAGCTATCTGTGGATGTTCAGAACTTAGTGCTTATGATGAAGGCACTATGCAGACATGGGAAACACTGCTTTTTATGTTGCTTTCTGGCAATAACACTATGATTCTTGCACTTTCTAAGTCTTCACAAAAGTACTGCAAGATTTACAGTCACAAGAAGCAAGAAACCCAGAGGGGAGGGTTGTAGCTATGAAATGTACCTCTTAAATGCATAGCATTTCTTTGGCAAGGAAAATAAGTTACATTAAGTTTCTTTCTAAACCCTCCTCACCTTTGAGAAAAATTATGTTCTTAATTCTACTAAAACACTAGAAAAGCAAGGACCAGTCCAAGAATCTGCCAAGAGGGGAAGACTACCAGGTGCTTACATGGCAAACATCCATGGGATATAGTTGAATGAATAAAGATGAATGGAGATGAAACATTTAGTTTGAAATGAATTCAAGGGAAAATTAAGCCAGATTACAACTGAAATATAATTTAATCTGTTCATTTTGCTCTAGTTAACCCCCACATGTAAAAATATGCACTGAGAAAACAGGAACTCGGTATAGTATATATTATAAAAACATATGGTAAGTATCCAAAGAGAAGGGTCAACCTCAAAATCAAGCTAATATAGTGCTCCCACTGGAAAAAAAAAGAACTTGGGAAGCCTGTTAAATGCACAGTCAGAAAAAAATATGACATATACTATAGGAAATGGGAAAGATAAACCAAACAGGAAAAGATCAAATATAAAGTTGCCAAACCTCGTGAGAATTTTTACCAGTATGGTTCCTTTTCTTCCATAGATTGGCACCATATCTGTAATGGAAAGCTACTAACAAAAGTTTGGCATAGAACAAAATACTTTTTAAGTTTGCTTACTTACTTTTCTTTCATAGGAAACAAAATATCAACAGAGGTATCATTATAAGTGTGATGGGATGGAGCCCTTCACAGATCATGTCTATAGAAAACGCTGTCTTGGCTTTCTGTGGAAAATTACTGAGCAGTTTCTGATCTTGTAAATATTTGAAAGTTTTATATTCAAATGTTCTTTTATCTTTTGAATAGTGTTAGACTTTGAGATCTGAAATGTAGAATACTGAATATATAACTCTCTACGAGGCAATGTATGAGAGTTTTCAGAGGGAGGTCATAACCAAGAGCATGTGTGCATCACGTGAGTGTGTACGTGATTGTGTGTTTGGGTGTCATATGGAGAGAAAGAGAAAGAGAGAAGGAGGGAGATTCAAAGGGAGAGGGGAGCAGGACAAATGGAGAAGGGTGAAGTTAGTTTATAGTAATAGTTGGCTCTAGCAAGAGTTGATTTAAAGTCTTCAGTCTGACAGCAAGATTTTTCCTTTTCTGGGGATCTCAGTCTTGCCCATCAAAGAATACACTTGGTTGTATGAGGTATATTCATAGCCTAGAAAATATTTCACTTTCCTCAATTCCTACTGGCTTAACTTTAAAAATGTAGTATTTGACTAAACACCTGAGGGAAACGTGATAATTAACATACAAAATGAACACTCTTTCTGATTACTATCAGGTTTAATATTACAAGCCACTGTGATGTAGTTTTAATATTTTGTGTCATGTGAGAAGGGGAATGTTAACAGTCTCCTTTAAGATTGAGATGTTATCATGTTCATTAGATCAACTTCCTAACCTCAATGCTTGGAAAATATTGACTTCCTCTTTGTAGTTGCAAGCTTCCCAAGCACATAAGGTGGGATTCTATGCCAGCACTGACTGCCTGATTCTCCGTCTCCTTGTTGCTTCTCAAATTATGTTGATTCTTCACTTCTTTGGTGTGACAAGATGGAAAGTGTTTGACGGACAAAAGATACTATTTGAGAGAGAAAAGTCCTGAACTTTGATGACACCCAGATACCAATGACATCTTTGCTGTATCAAACTGGCTAATATAGTGTCATATATTGAAGATTAACAGTGATTCATTTTCATTGCTAAAAATTTTCTGTTGAAATATTTTGAAAAACATAATTTCATTTTAGATTACAAAGAGATTCATAGTATCTTCCTATATTTTATTACAAAATTTTAATCCATGTACTAAATCTTAAACTTTTTTAAACATCAGTTATGAAGATACAACACACATGCCCTCAACATGTTCTGAGTTCTTACATTTGAAGATATGACATTGCATATCAAGCTTGATTTTATACAATGAGGGCTACTCAAAATCATGATTTAATGACCCAGGATAATTTTATAAATACTAATTTAATTGATAGTCCTATGAAGGTATAAACCTGAACTATCATATATTTAGTTTGTTTCTGATTATGAAAATATATGAAATGCATGGGAGCATCATCACCATGTTCATATTACAAATCCAATACTGTGATGTCCAGGAAGTTTTCATGATTCATACTAGTAAAGTTCTTAAATTTACTGTAATTAAAGATGCCAAGCTATTCCATTACTTTCATATTACTAAAAAATACATAATTTCTTTCTTGTCTCATTATGGGAAAATGTATAAATTTTATGTATTAATAAACTTAGTGAAATTTAACACAGTATGATTAGGGCTAAATATCCTGATACTATTATTATAAAGGTTCAGAATTATTAATATGTTTTTGCTGTCTCATGAATGTTTTGTTTCATATTAATAGTCAGATCTTACATAATGATAAATATTTAATGATAACAGAAGATGTACATTTAAAGCCTCATTTGTAATCCACTTGGAAAGAAAAACTAATGAAATTTATTTGTTGAAGCAGCTTTCTAATGTGTATGCAGTTCAAACTCATTATCCTTATCTTTACTGTAGTCATCATTTTATAATACTAGTATTCACGATACTCTCATTTTCCACAAAATTTACTTTCTCATTCCTTTCAATATTGTAATTAATGATAAAATATATTTCCATAAATATTAACATTAGAATTTTCTGAAATATACCATAAAATTTTCTTTATTTTACTTTGATTACTCAATACACTTTATGTATTTTATTTCAAAATGAAAATTGATTATTTTGAGAAATTTTCCTATGACTAGAATTTTGAAAATCTCATGAAAATATCTTATTTACAGCTTATAGTAAGTTCTTCAAATTCACATAGCTCTTTAGCAAAAATTTTCACTTTTCAGTTTATTCATATTTCTTAGCATTCATATCAATATGTCCTAAATCAAACTAAATATTCACATGTAACTAAATTGTGGTAGTCTGCGGAAGAGAACACAGCCAAAACGTTTGTGGTAAACTCCAATTCCCAAATAGTCCCACAGTTAAAGTATTAATAACCAACAAACAACAAAGTCAAAACTTTGAGTAAAAAGGCTGAGCCAGGATTTGACTCTTGCTATTCTGAGCAGTGGTAGTCAAAGGCCAGATACTGCAGCAGCAGAAGTGGGAGCAGAAAAACCCATAGCCCAAGCTCACCTGCACCTTTATTTGGTAACAACTCTTCAACCCATAATCCTAGCATGCATAAAACAGGGTAGTCCCACAGTAATCTCTGAAGTTGAAGATTACATAGGTCAGGGCAGACATCCTTAAATCCCAGTAAATCCTGGGTAAATCCCAAAGCCAATAATCTTAGTGCAGCAATTCTCATAGTTTAAAATCTCAAAAGGTGAAGCAGATGTCTGCAATAATCCCAGTAGTTGATACCATAGGGCAGGGAAAATGTCCTCAAGTCTAGTAAGTAAGTCCCAGTAATTAAGTCTTAAATCCAAGTAAGTCATCTGTGGTTCCCACCACATATCTTCTAGTGTTTTGTCCAAGTTAGAGCTTCTGAGAGATAGAAGTGGGCAGGTAGATGATGAAGTTTCCAACAAACCTGTTGCAGATGCAGCCTGGCTATTCCTGTCTGCTTATGACCACACACAAAAGGTGAAAAGGTCCATTGAAGAAGAGATCACTAAGCAAAATGGAGCTGATGCCTAAGTATTTGGAGAATTCTCAGCCTTCTCCATCCTGTGAAAAATGAGGAAGTGTGTTCTAAAGATAATACCAAGGTCAGAGTTTGTGAGGTGCTAGGTGCTGAGTTTGATTTCCAAAACCAATAACATAAAATACTTTTTTAAAAAGGATTTTATGGAAACACTTCAGCACAAATACTAAAAGTCCAAATGCAAGGGAATAGAGCTGAAAAAGGATAGTGAAGGTTAATATTTTGGACAAAGAAGATGGAAATGAAGAGCTACAACTGAATTTCTCTAGTTTGAAGGGATAGAACAAGGCATTAGTTGGCTGTGAACTTATATTAGTTTCTCAGAAAGTGGGGAAAATGACAACAATGGCCATTCAGACTTCAGTGTTCATCTTAGCCTCATGCTTCAGATGACAAGATCCTTGAGCTCTCAGCTGTCCCACTGGAGCTGAACCCAACCAAGTCCCAAGGGTGTGACCTCTTTAAAGCCAGTCTCCCCTGTAGCTAAGACTGAAAAGGAAGAAATAAACCCAAAGAGGCCTTTTTCATTGTAGTGAAATTTCAGGCATGAAAATGTAATGGGGTTTGTAAAGTTTGACCTTGCTTGAGGCCTACCCACTCCCCACCCTTCGTTTTGATTTCTCCCTCATAGAGTGCAAATGTCTGCCCAACTGGTCCCAGCTTGCCTCATGAAGCACATACTTTGTCTGCTTCATACATTCCAGTGGAAGAAAAAATTTACCTCAAAATGATTTGTTCCTAAATTTTCTCTTACATTTGTTTCAGAAAGTATTTTGAAGGCAATTTAGATATGCACCTTTAGAGCTGATTCTATAATGCATTAAGATTTGAGGACTGCAGAAAAGCAGAAGAGATTATGCTAAGGGAAGAACATGGGTAATGAATTTTGGGGACCAAGGAAGGAAGGCTGTGGGGTGAATCATAGCATTTCAAAATTCATCCATTGAAGGTATCTCTTAGGTTGTTTGTGTTGCTATTGTACTACATCTTTGATTGGTTAGTCTATTAATCCTGTTTCCATTCCTGGCACAAAATACCCAAAACAATGATGTTACAGGAGGAAAAGGGATCACAGTTTCAGTGGAGTCAGACAACGGTTGACTGGCTTAAGATAGATGTGGTGGGAAAAGCAGCCAAGGAGCACAGAGAAAGGAAAAACCCTAGACAAGAGTGCACCTACTCTTCCAAGTGACAGCCCCACCTGTGGCCGCCACCTCCAGACTAACCCCAACCTGTGTATATGAGACTTTTGAGAGACGTTTTACAACTAAACCACAACAAATAACTTAAACAATAGACATGTATTTCATTTGAGAAGGATTGGAAAGCCAAGATCATGTATCAGCTCAGATCTAGATATAACATTGTTCATAGATGGCTGTTTTCACTCTGTCCACATACAGTAGAAGAGATGAGGAACTACTCTAATGTTTCTTTTATAAAAGCACTTTCCCGTCCAGAAGAGCTTCCTTTCCATAACTTAATCATGGTCTAAAAGTCCCAAATGAGGGCTGGGGATTTAGTTTAGTGGTTCAGGTGCCTGTCTTGCAAGTGCAAGGACCCGAGTTTGATCCTTGGTAACACATACAATACTGGGCATGGAGTCGCTCAGCAGTAATCAGTACCACATACCACAGTGCCAGGTATGGTGGCTCATGCCTGTAATCCCAGCACTTGGGAAGCAGAGACAGGAAGACTGCTGTGGCTGTGATGTGAGTTTGAGGCTGAGCTCAGGGCCAGCCTGAACTACAAAGCGAGACCGTGTTTCAAAAAAAAAAAAAAAAAAGGTCCCAAATGATACCATCACATTAGAGGTTAGCTTTCACTACATTTGCATGAATTTTGATAAGGACACAAACATTTCAGTCTATCATAAGCCTTCATGCATGAGGTTATGTTATTTAGAGATGGGGGAAGTCATGCAGACACTATTTGACTGAGATGATGTCTTAGGAACGGAGCCCTTTTAATGGGAGTAATACCTCTCCCAATCAGCTTTCCCATTTCTAATGGCACAGTACATGACACCCACACTCAGGTGAGGGCATGTTTGATCTGCTTAGCTTTTCTGTGGTACAGTGCATGGGTGGCTGGCTCCAAGGCAGTCAAATTCTTCCCGAAGCATTTGGTAGAACAAAGCTTGGAAGCAGAACAGAGGAATGGTGTCTGGGAGAAAAGAGAGAGGGACCTGATATAGCAAACAAACTCATGTCTCCAAGAACCATACCTACCAGTGTGATCTATCCATCTTCAGGGTGGCTCTCAAGCAACTCATGCTGACCTTATCAAATTTACCTGGATACTTATAAAGACAGATACCAGAGTTTTATTGCCCCTGTCTCCCTCTGCTGTCAGAGCACATACTGTGAAAATGTCTATGATCAGAACCCAACAGAGTTTTCACCCTGATCTCAGACCTGTAGTTTGCTGCCCATTTCATACTACTTTATTCTTTCAACCTGTTCAGAATCAAAGATCTAAAGTAGTGGGAAATTAATATAAGATTTAAATAATAAAAAAGATTGTACTTTAAAAAATGAAACAAAATTTTTCAGTTGCAACTCAA
This sequence comes from Petromus typicus, assembly GCA_004026965.1. Classification (NCBI taxonomy): domain Eukaryota; kingdom Metazoa; phylum Chordata; class Mammalia; order Rodentia; family Petromuridae; genus Petromus; species Petromus typicus. The sequence goes on from PVIR01003203.1 coordinate 78,449, forward strand.
ATCTGATGAATAATGGTAAATTAAGGGCAAAGATGCTGAACTACTTGTCGGATGAAAATATTGCATGCAGTGTTTCTTCCTGTGCTAATGAAGAGTGTGTTCGCTGCAGCGTCTTCCTTTGAATTCAATGTACAGATGGCATCCACAAGAAAAATATTTATTTCAAAGTGCCCAGAGCAGTGTTGACCCTTGTAAGTATATAGATTTTTGATCATTTGTTTCACCTTATGTCTAACATAAAGTGAACAAATTAAGATATCTGAATGTTTACTATGTAATTCAAATGAGGGTGTGTTATTTTTCCGGGGTTTTAGCTCAAGAGGTACCAACCTTATCTTGCAAGCATAAGGGCCCAAGTTTGATCCCCAATGCCACAAAAAAAGTATGTTATTTTCTTTTTATACATTGTAAACTTTCCACTGTGACTATACTTGAATTATCAATGAGTTCACTAACTACACTATAGGTTAAATAAAAGTAATTTGAATAGGCCAGGCATTTGACACTGAGGCTTGAATCTCAGGACTTAGTCCTGTGATTGTCATGGTGGCTGCTGTCTTAGCACAGGCCCTGAACATCAGTTGTGACTCTTCTCAGCACTAGGCACAGAGGACTCACTTAGCCTGTTGTCAGTTTTAACTCAATGATGGACAAATCCATTTGTTATGAGGCAGTTTCATCTGCAAACCTTTAACTACTCAAATAAGAACATACCCTTGAAATAAGAAAGAATGTGATAACATGACCTAAATTATCCTACCGAATCCTGTGAGAAGCAGATAGCCCATTTCATTTGCTTTTGAACAATTTATAGAAATTTTAAAGTAGCCAGAGGCAGATCTTCAAACCATAAATAATAATTCATGCTTCTAAATATTTTAACTCTCTAGAGGGAGAAATCCTTCCTGAGAAAGCATATGATGAACTTTCCATTAAAACAAGGTATAATGTGTGCATATATTAAAATAAAATTAGTATCTCATTGTATACATAATTAGTTTTTCTCTGTCTATTGCTCATGATTAATATGTCACAGGCAACCTCTCTTTCCTGTGTCATGAAGATACTACACATACTCAACATATAGAAGGTAAAGAAGTAGGATTGTAGTTGTCAAAGAAAATGATACAGAGGTGAATTTTACTTTGCCACATTATGCAGTATCTTGCAGACAGGGGAGTAGAAATAGAGAAAAATGGATAAGATAGGCTGAGAGATGCCTGGTGGGCGGACTGAGATGAGAAATGGCTCTTTTGTGTGTGAGGTCTGGCTCTTCTGACAGTGGGCACACACGGTTCGTGCTGTTTTTAATAAAAGTAGGGCTGTATGCTCACGAAAGAGCCTGGATTCAAACAAATATTATGTAACCCGGTGACTTGAATGGCACATTCCTGTTTAAACAACGAACCAAGTCCTGCATGCACAATAATCTGTATGTTCTCATCTAGCTATTTTCTCTTTTAAAGAACTGTGTGTGGCCCAGTCTTTCATGGTCGCAGCAATATTCCTATGATTCTCGTATGTAATTTGTTATGTGCATTTTTTTCTCTCACCAAAAGCACTCATCTCCTGTAGATTTGATAGTGAAATGAAAGAGCAGGAGAATTGCAGAAGGAAATCTAGGCTTTGGAGCAACATTCGTCACTTCTCATTGAGCTGCTCTGGAACTGTTTCATGATAGGCATTTTCCTCATCGCTCAACTTTGTGGTCAGTTCTAAGTAAGTGACAAATACGTGTGGATGGTAAAGCTCTACAGAAGCAGAACTGTTTTTGTTGTTTCCTGATGGAAGAAAGAAAGAGTTTCAATTATTCAGTGGGGCTTTTAATTAGCAGACTGTGAAATGGATTTGGATTTGTTGTAACCTTTGGCTATTCTCTGTTTTTATCTAATAACTACTAACTGACATGGGAGAGAAGAAGAAGGAAAATTAAACTACATTTGTACATGAACCTTGCATTAAAAGCAAAAGATTAATTATTTTAGTGATAGGCTTTTCTGCTTTTTATGGTATAGTTCGGTTCCAGTTGAACTTGATGTAATTGATCTTAATCTTCATACTCATATTGAGGAGAGCATCTTTTAAAATGGTGTCAAATGATAGTGTATTTAATTGTTATTGAACATGGTTAATATCCAAACAGAAACATTTATGTACATAAATACAATTTAGTAAACAAAAACACATCTTTTATATAGACTTTGACTGGGATGGGAGAACAATTTGAAAGCAGATGTTTCTTATCTCCCTTTTGAACAAACGTTTCCCTGAAATTCTTCACACCAGACTTCACTAATTAATCTAGAAAAGGGAGTGACGGGTGCTGCTGATGCTAATCACAGGAAACAGAGACAGAGCTGGGCTCCATTTTTCCTTCTCTGCCTGGCAGCAGCATGCGGCTCCCTGGCGGCTCTGTCATCCTCTGTGCTGACATCCGGGGAGCTGCCTCCAGTCTGTCAGTTTCCGGGGATGTCGCTGTTGGGCTGAGGCTCACCTTAATCATTGTATTTTGTTGTTTCTCATCCTGGGTCTTGGAGAAATTCTTCCTCCTGCCTCAGCAATCACAGAAATACAGTGTGTCAAGTCAACACTGAGATGTTTTTCTTTTGCCTTCAGATGTCTTACAGGTATTTTGTTCTCTCGGGTCAAATTTCACCTCAGACATATCCTACAGGGAATGTCCAAAGGGAGAAGAGGTGAATCCTTCCAAAGCTCGGTACAAAATTCTTTAGAGGAGTTAGGAAACAAATTTTATATATATGGGGGGGGGGTGGTAGGGTGGGTGGGGCTATCGGAAAAAATGAGAATTAAGTTGTGTCTTATACTGGTACAAATCCCCATTATGGAGTGCAATCATGATGTGTATATTTAATGTACCAATAAAGATAATTAAAAAAAATTCTTTAGAGGACCGTGCACTATCATGTGCCCAACTAATGTATAAGCTAATGAAAGGGAGGCAGCATTTCTGAACTGTGAAGGGTTCCTGCATTTCATCCCGGAGCACAGGGAGGACCACCCCACGTGCAGTGAGAGTCCGTCCTTCAAGAATTAAAGATCAGTCCAGAGGAGAAAATGGAACACAGAAGAGATTTCTATGCTCAGTTTCAAAATGTGAGTGTTTTAGTTAAATTTAATATAATTGCAAAACTCAGAATGATTTCAAGTGGAAAGCTACACTGCAAATTAGGGCTATGGGACATTAGTAGTAATCATCTCCAGAATGTTGCCTTTGTTATGTAATTTATATCATATATTTAATTTACATAATTTGTTTAATGATCACAGCCCTGCTGCTGCGTTCTGGCAAGAAGCATGACATGATTCAAAGAGCGATTAGGAATTTAAACTGCAAGTTCAAACTCGTACTCCAAATAGATTTTTAATCCTAACTTCAAAATGTGGAAATGCTTTTTTTTTGGAGGGAAAAAAAAAACCAAAAACCATCATTTTTTCCTTTCACATAGCAAGATTCATAGATTTCAGATTATCAAATATTTGAATTATATTGATTAATGTATGTATTGGCTACTTTCACTCAATCTTTGCCTCACATAAGCCTTTCATAACAGATACAAGCCAAAAATATTCTTCAGATTTAATCAAGGTACTCTTTTTATAGAAATATTTTCTACTTAAACATAAATTGAATTTAACCTTTAAAAAGATATTACTAGGACAATAATATATGTGTCCTGAGACTTTGTTTTTATGTCCAACAATATATTCTAGAATTTTTTCAATGCCAGGAATATCTGCTTCATTATTTTTAATAACTGTATCATATTCCAAAATAATGAAAATCCCAAAATAGGTAGCATACAATTTCCTGTTCGATGGACACTAAGATCATTCTTAATATTTCAAAATTATAAAATATTATGATAAACCTCATACTCACTGTTCACATACAGAAACATTCTTCCATGTAGAGATAGAACTTTTGAATTTAAAGAAATACTCATTATAATCTTGGGTTTATATCTGCAAATTGGGTCTGTGAAAATTTGACTCATACAATTAGTTCCTCAGTAGAATGGTAGAATTCCTATCATCACTTATAAACTTCATAAACTTTTTGTCTTTCAAACAAAATAGATATATATTCCTGATTATGAATGAAATGAAATTATTTTGTCACTTGAATTTATTCTTCAATGAATTGACTGACTAATTTTGACTACATTTTCTGCTATAGTTATCTTATTTCCTAAGTTTTATAAGAAAATGTTATGTACTCTGGATAATCTTTTTCTATTAAATCAAACGCATGTTAGATTTTTCAGACTGAATTACATTCTAATTTTGTAACAGTTGACTATTATAATACAATTTTAAACTTTGATGCTTAAAAGTTTCTTGTTTAAGTCATTGACAGCTTTTGTGTGGCTTGTTTTTATGAAGAATTTCTATAAATATATATTATCTCAAATTTTGCTTGCTACTTGTTTTTTATATATGCTTATTAGACTTAGTTCTTCAAATCTTTTGATATTTATGACTGTACAACAGAGTCAAATTTTAATGTGATTTTATACCTTTTGTGTATAGCTAGTTTTCCACTGATTATTATACTAATTTCTTAAATTATTTTCAGTTTTCCTTTGTCCTAATAATTTAACCACCTTTGACAAGGATTTCTTATTCCATTTTGTTTCATTTGTTAATTGTGTTCTTATTACAAGCAAAAATGATAACATCTATATAATTTGGTCAAAAGACCCTATTGAAAAGTAATTTAAATAAAATATTGTTTAGTTATAATTCATAATATAGAATATTTTTTACTTTATTATTTCATTACATTAGAATGGGAAAACAGCTAAATTATAAAATATTCTCTCTTTTTCTCTCTCTTCAAAGATATGATCCTTTCTGAAAGAAGTGCAAAAAGGCAAATATCAAGATGATGTAGTGGACACAGCAGAGTTAAAAATCCATCCACCTTCCTCTCATCATTAAGTGAATCCTTGCTAGTGTGTGGGAGGAACACTATTACACCCCAAGCTGGTCTACGGAATTTGAATGTCAGCCTTTGGCTTTCTGTTGCTGCCTATTTCAGTGGACATGATCTCCTCAACTGTCATATTTAAAGCTAAGTACACTGAACAGCTTATGGGCCTTTTGCGAATGATTTACAAATCCACTGTGGAGCCAGACAACCGCTGTCATTTCATCAGTGATGAAATCTCTCTCAGGGAAGCTTGGGCTTCAGAGGCATCTTAGTGGATGTTATTCATGTGTGTAACCGGCAGAGAGAAGCCCAAAGACATTCACACTCATCACGCCCCCTAATAACAAAAAGGAAACATAAGCCCTTTAGATGAATTGTCTTATTTTTCTTAGAGTACTCTGGAATAATAAGCACTTATTGACATGATTTTATGTCAGTACAAAGGTGAATGGGACTCGTGGTAGGAATTTTCCCATCCTTTTCATTTATCAATACATTTCTCTAAACCACAGTAATTGAGAAGCTAACATTAAGATATAATACTATTAGATATTTATCAGGCTTAAAACAGAACTGAATACATTTTTTATGGATAAGAGAAAGCTCATAAGAATATCACTATTGAATGCTCTAATATCTCCCTTGGAGACAAGAAGTGGTTTACAGATTACTTAAATTTTCAATATAAATTTTGGCTCCAGTAGGCAAAATTTAGTTCCCTAAAATTATTTGCAGGTATGAAAGAAGCGACAGAACACAGAGCTATGGGAACACTAATCTGGTAAAGACAGATAATAGAAATACAGCCCTCTAGGACAGACGAAAGGCAGACCTAGAATAGGGTGATGGAATCTAGAAGGCAAACTAACAGGAACACCTCGGTTTACTTTGGTATTAGTACACTGTTGCTGTTGTAACACAATTGTCTTAAACATCTTGAACAAATATCTCACAGTTCTGGATGTTGGAAATCCACACAGCGCTCACTTGCCTGGAATCAGTCAGCAGGTCCGGATTCCTTCCGGAGCCCTAGAGAGGAAACAACTTCCTGGCTCTCTCCTGCTTCCCTTCGCACAGATTCACTCCCCTCATCAAAGCCCACAGTCGCACTATTCGGTCCTGACCTTTTGTCCTCAACTGGGGCTCTTTTCTGTCTTCCTCCCCCTTACATCTACCCTTAAATCTGGTTCCTCCACTTTGCTTCACTCTCAAGATCTCTGAGGCCTTCAGTGGGCCCTCCTGGGGAATCTAGAATAATCTCTCCAACTTGACTCTTATTCTAATCATGTCTGCGAAGGCCCCTTCTGTATACAACATCACATACTCTCGGGTTCCAGGCCTTAAAACCTGGACACATGAGGAAGGGCTTCTGTTACTTACTGGACCTTCCAACAAGGCGTGGGGCAAAGTTACTTTCATATGTCTGCAATCATAGTATTTTCAGTACAACCAAAAATTGCCTGACCCGGTGAGCAAGACCATATGAAAGTGATCCAAGGAATGGACAGTTTTTTCATCAAGTGATTGTGGTGTATAGTAAACATCTGGATGCCTGATTTTAACATAGCACTGACACAAAAATAAGTTCAGAGCCTGATTTCTTTCAAGCACATGCCTATAATATATAATCTTCATTTAAATTTGGAAAGTTTAAGAAGATCAGGAGCTCAGAAATTCATTGTGAATTATGTTTTCTCCCTTCTTGGCTATGATCAGTAGCTCTGTCCATTCACACTTAGGGTTAATTAGGTCTATTTTTTTTTTCTAACTGGTTACATTTTCATTGACAACATGGGATGATGATACCATCTGCTTTGAAATAAAAATTCAGTGTGAAATAAAAATTTAGATTTAATAAATATTTTTAAAGTAACAGCATCCAGAATTTAATAACTAATACAAAAGCAGCATGCAGCACAATGCATATGTCCACATATATGATTTCCCCACTCACTTAATATACTTTCGTCAATATGTCTTTTGCCCTCTTAGACTTTCATATTCTAATTTTCCTTTGGTTGGAACAGAGCTGCAGAGAGGGTTTCTGCCCCTCCTTCCTGTCCAGATGTCTCTCCTTTCTGCAGCCTCACTTCTGCGACTTCTGCATGTGGGCTCTGCTGCCTGTTGGTTTTTGTTCAGCGTCTTTGATTAAGAGGCTGTGGCATGTTAATCTCTGTAATGCATTTCTCTGTGGATTTTCCTAGTCAGCTTCTCTTTCATCTGGACCTCCTTTAGCTTTCAAAGGCACCATTCAGGGCCAAACTTAAGGTGGATTTAAGGCCTGGAATAAATCATACGGGGGGCCCCTTCCTTTCTGGTTAAAAGCAGAGGTGATAAGATACAAAGGGGTGGGGGTCCAGAGCTCAAGAAGCAGACGTGAGTGTGATGGCAGCCATACTGCAGGTGCCTGACTCTCTGCAGGGTCTAAGATCTGCGAGTTAGTTCTAGTGCTTGCAATTTAAACTATGCATTTAAGTGTTAATATTATAGGGCTTCTCATGGAATTTCTAGAAAACTATCAGTCATTTTCATATATTTCTCCAAAATTTATTTCAGAGTAAACAATAAATTATCACTCCTGAAAAGCTGACATGTGCATTCATTGTTGGCATCTCATAAGCTTATTTTTATAAAGAGTATCTGAACTATATATCAGCACTGGAAAAGAGACTCAATTACATTGCAATAAAGCTTCCAGCAAAATAAATAAAACATCTGGTCAAACAGCTGTATGTTGATGTACATAAGTCATAAAATTTAATTTGCCAACTTTTATAGGTGATTTTTTATTCCTGTATTTGAAAATAGCAAGAGTTTTGTGTACTCAGGAAAGTTAATTCTCCATTTTCTTAGAATATTTGTATGCAAAGTGTCTAAAGTTACAACAAGGTACAGGTACACTCTGCAGGAAAGTGAACAATACAGGGCTCTGTCGAGAGTGTTCAGGATTAAAATATTAGCTATACTATAAAAATTAATGCACCTACATTTTTCACAAATTTCCTAGTTATTCATTTAAACAATAGAGAGCCAAAGTTCATCTCCTCTTTCCTCTCAAAGCAAAAGGTCTAATAAAATTACTTAAAAAAACTCAACCTGTCTTTATTCCCTTCAATTTACCCAGTTGAAACTAGAAAATGCTGCTTTTATCTGAATCTAACACATACTTACTTTACATTCCTTAATTAGTATGCTTCAGCATTATGAGGGACTGGAATATAACTCGGTTCCCGTGATTTTAAACATATTTCCATAATATCTCACCCTTTGTCAACAAATGATATGCTGGATGCCCTTTGCTTCTTAAAAATGGAAAGAAATTTTACTAAGCCAATTTCGGAAATCAAAAGGGAACTTATTAAACTAATATATGATCATATTAAGGAATTATAAATACTTCATTGATACACATAAACCACAGTGCTACATACTATGAATAGATTTTCTCTTTATTCAAAGTTCTTCCTTCTATTTCTAATTTTAGGCCTCTTAAACAAGATGGTATTGAAAACCTAGTACTTTTTTTTTCTCATCCTGATATTGTCTTGTTTTCTTTTAAAATCAAATACAGAGTGCCTGTCATGTGCCCAGCACAGAACTATAGATTATGAGAGACACAAACACGTCTCAAGCATGGTTTTTGCTCTTAGAAAACAAAACACAATATCCTCTTGTTTCAGTGGCAGATTCCTTCAGAGGTTGTTGAGTGCTGATCAATACCTAAATTGGTAAGAAATAGACAAGAAAGAGAAGTAGTTCCTTTCCTCTTTTCGGTACTGAGGCTTCCACATTGTACTGCAATTTGCTGTTTTCCCCAAAGGTAAATTAGAATGGTGAGTCTTCAGGCATCATTAAGGATTCACTTTCCTAGTGACAATGAGCAGAGATTCAGATGCGAGTGGGTTCTATTGGCAGAAAGAAGATTTGGAGAAGAGCGAGGAGCCCAAAAGGACAGGACACCTCCTCCACTTCCCTCTGTGCTGCAAGAAGCAGAAGCAGAGGCTGTTAGAAGAGCTTTTGGCCATATCCTCTCTTACTGGAGAGGAAAAACGGATTCATTCATCACCACTCTCATGGAAGGAGGGATTGGCAACTATGTCAGAATCCAGAAGATGTTGTCAGAGATATGAGTGGTGGAGGGAGAAGTCCAGGGCACTATCCTCAGGGGAAGGGACAGGCTGGCAAGAGAATCTGGCAAGGCTATGGAGGAGGAGATGCCTGCATCACATATGTTTTTCTCCTTCCTGCTGCCTTTGAGGCTAATGAGTGTTTTTAAAGTTACAGTTTAGAATATCATTTTATCTAAAAATGTGTTATCTGGTTGGAAACCACGGAGTTTTAGCTTTACATAGATGTTAGGGATCTACTCCGTGAGAGAACTTTAGGCCAAACTTTCAGCCAATCATGGACAGCCAGATCTACTCACCCACCAAGCAGATTTCTCAGCTTCATTTAAATACAGTCTGCATATCCAGTTACTCTTCAAGTTTCCCACAGACACACGAATTTATACTTTTTTCCCACAAGTTTAGTTTTAGGCAATAAACACAAATTTGTCCACATCTTTTGAGTGAAAAATTGAAAATGCTTTGTTTTCAACAAAGTGATGTAAAGGAAACACGAAGGGCAGATGAAATATGACAATCCACAGTGACTGCACTGGTCAAAGGGAAAAAAATTAAAATGCTGAAAAATATAACAGCCCTCTTGAGATTTGGGATCAACATGATGAATCCTGTATTTCTAAGTCAAGGAAACTACCTGCCTGTTAGCAGCAAATAACAGGGCCCTCTGTTATTTGTTGAGCAAATTACTAGGAGCTGAAAATAAAAGGCATGCAAAATCATCTTAGAGCTGACTTGTTCTGCAAAGTTCAGTGGATGTGAAGGGTGAAGGCCGTTTGGGGCAAGAAATTAGCTAATTTTAGGGGGTGAAAAGAAAATCTGCCACCCACAGCTGCCTACTAAATGAGTATGAAGAAATTGGCAGTGGCACCTGGATTTTGCTCAAAATGGGGGAGGAAAAAACCTAAATCCTAACAGATTAAAGCAATAGTCATGCTGAAAATGTAAACACACATACAGAGGTGCACATGTACAGTGCATAATTTTTTTCACTTGTTTCTCTGCAGGCAAATTCAAGTTGGACTTCCCCGCTAATCACTCTTATCCTGTGTTCCACAGAGTCAACTACCCTCTCAATAACTTGCAGGTGATTTAGGTTTTTTGTTTTTTTTATCCAACTAGTTCTGTTGCATGTTTCAACCAGAAAGGCAGATAACCCATTTGTATCAAATTATGCATGACGGTGTGGGGAGTGGGTTGTATACTTTCATGCAAGCCAACGAAGCAGAGCTATTTTATTTCATTATCAACACCATTTTCAGTGCTGGGACTAAAGGCTTTTGTAGTTTTCAAAGACACTTTTTCCCAATTTCATATTCCTCATCATGAAGAACTCAACTCGGTAAACCTCAGAAAGTTTGAAGGCGTTTGTAGGAAGTACAAATTCCAAGTCAATTATCTTTGCCTTGAATTTAGAAGAATGGCAGAGAAAAGCCAAAGTAACCAAACAGAAACAACCAAATTCACCGAGCAAAACAAAACTTTATAGAACAACAAAAATCACAATATGTGAAACGTTGAAACCATCCTGCCAATGATGAATTTTTTCCCTATCAAATGACAGTGCATTTAGTATGACTCAGGGTGTCGCAGGTTTATGCAGTGAGATTGTGTTGAAAATGTTTGCTTTTTTAAAAACTAAATATACATAGGAAAGATATATTGCTTTGTTCAGAAACCAAAGATATACATATAGCATCTTTTGTTAGTTTCTGAGTGATCCGAATGGACAAAGAAAACCTCAATAAACTAATATAAAGGGGAAATAAGGTACTTAAGTGACCTGTTACATCATAAGTACAACATCTAGGCTTGACAAGTCTAGTACAGATAGTTTAGGCTGTATGGGATTATGTGCAAACTCTAAGGTCCCAACTCTTATCTCAAAGTAAAATAAGCCTCTGCTTAGAAATGAATAATGTTGCACATGAGCTTATATGCACACATAGCCTTTGTTTAGTATTTCTGTCCACTATAGAGTTGGCTGAGTCATAAGTCGAGCAGACAGGCAGTTTATACTTTGATCAAACCTAGCTATAGCTACATTTCTGATATTGGGAAGAACATATATTTGCCAAACTTATTGGTCACCTGGCAAATTTTACACAGCTATTCACCAAGGCATAGTGTATATTGACCTCAAAACCAAGAGACCATTACAGACTAATACACAGCAAGGAGACCCAAAAGGAACAGTGGGTCCTTTATCTTGATATCCCATATGATTTGATCCTCAAAGACTTGAGGGAGCAAAATCTTCTATTTCTGTAAATTTCATTTCCTACCTAAAGAAACATGTCTAAGATATCAATTTACTTCTGCTTTTCAAACACAACTAGCATGATGGACTCAACAATGTAAACCTGTAAGAAGAGCTATGAGTTGTAAAATTCCAAATTGCCAACCAACTCAATGGTCCCCAGAGCAAGACAGCTGAGATAAGCAATGGCATAATAGTGAAAAGATGTGTACCTTCCAAATGACAGCAAAATTGACAAAGAGAAAAGAACACACTTGAGATCAATAGGCACATGCCAAGTAGCAAGGTTTTACTCATTTGGAGCAGGAGCTATAATTGAAATCTTTATCTGATTATGGGCCTCAGCTATTTTCTAAAACCTAGCTAGCTAGCCTTCTGTATCAGCTGAACTGGAGCTAGAAAGAATGTGACTGGGACAGGAATTACTGCTTTTGAAAACCTCAATCTGTGGTAGGAGTCCACTTTTTCTTGTGTACTTTGATGCGGAAAGAAAGTTCTAGGAACTTCTAGAAGGGCTGTCCTCCGACAACAACTTGTGATCCTGGGAACTAAAGAAGGAGACTTTCAATTGCTGAGAATATATTTCAACCAAGGATTCAAAATCCTAGAATGTAAATATCTGGTCTTCATTTATTTTATTGCATTACACTTATCATGATGTAAATATCTTTTATTGTTCAATCCTACTTTTATAAGACCATTTCACTACATCTCTAAATGTCAGGAAAAATAAGCTCAGAGTTGGATGGAAAGAAGGAGCCTCTGACCAAATAAAAAGCGAAGAAACCAAAACAAACAGCCCTCCATTTTCTGAGTACTTTCCTTTTTCTATTCTTATGCAAGAAGATTTACAAAACTAGAACATTTTTTTCAAATTATAGTAGCTCCTTCTTTTATGTTATAAGTTTCCTCTTGAAAAGTTTATAGATCTAAGTGCCTGTGGTAATTTAAAAATAAATACTGGATAATTTGTCAGTAAAATATAGAATAGTAAAATTATTGCATAACCTTGTCTTTCTCAATTATTTCAATTTTCATTCTCTGCTAAAATTAGGGATTTTTCATCACAATCCTAGATGTTTCTTGAATTCCTTTTAAGATAAATTTAACATTAAGAATTCTTCTTCTGTGTTATTGTTGTTTATAAATTATGCTGAAGGATTCACAGCAGGACCTCACTTCTCAAGTTCAACATTCTTCCTACACTATCCTACAGCAACAGTCTTTCACTTTGCTCAAGACCAGCCCTTGGTAGGTTCTGAATTTCAGGCAACCCTCAGTGAGATCTTAGCTTTCTATTTCTGTTCCCTCATTAATAAGTGAATTTCTACTTAGCCAGATAACTAATACTTGATTTCCCTGGGGGTTACTTGCCTGCTATCCTCTTCTTATGTCAAATTCTATACCAAACAGGGTTCTGCAATGCAGAAATAAACAATGGACTCCTACCAATTTTATCACTAAAAGATTCCTTAGGAAATACATAAAATCCATGGAAGGAGGAAGAATCAACCTCAGATAATGAGAAAAAGAAAATAGTTACTAGGTAGAGTGCAACTGACTTCTGCTGGTTTGTAGAGGACTTTCCCAGCATAGCAGTGAAAGTCAGTGTCAGGGAAGATCTCTCAGATATGAAAAAACTGGAATGACTGGTCAGCCTGACTGAGAAGATATAATTACAGCTAAGAGTTAAGGTTAAACTCTACGAGCAGCTTGATTATGTGCCCACTGTCTCCAGCACCAGTCTCAGAAACTCTTATTCCATTGTGACTGCTGATCTGGAAATTATATGCCATGATACCACTTCCAAAACTAAAGAATCTTAACATCTTTTTTTGTCCACTGACTGCAGAGTCAACACTTTTGTCCACATCATCTGTTTTCATTTTTGCCAACCACTGCTGAGAACCAAGTGCTAATTTAGTTTGGCTGTTCAACTTTTCTTATTGGCTCCCACTTGGAATTCCACGAGGCTAGAGAAAGAAAAGAAGGAGTAGGAAGAGGAGGAAAAAAGAGACAGGCAAGGAGGAAGGGAAAAGAGAAACTCTATGATAGGGGTAAATAAATATTAAGATGGGTCAACAAAGCCAAATCGAAAGAATATTAAAATTACACAAATTATGTAAAAAGTAATGCATGAAAAGACATTGGAATGAATAAAAAGAGTTTTTCTTTT